>CAUYPK010045931.1:0-12915 GCA_963574355.1 Loris lydekkerianus
TTTTCAGATTCACACTTTTTTCCCTCTCCTTCTAGAACTCACATGATATGAACATTAGATCTTTTGTTATAGTCTCACTGGTCCTGCCTGCCTGCCTGCCTGCCTGCCTGCCTGCCTGCCTGCCTTCCTTCCTTCCTTCCTCCCTCCTTCCATCCCTCCCTCCCCTCTCTTCTTCCTATTTCTCAGAACACCTTAAGATTTTGCTAGCTTTGAATACGGAAAACTTTGAATAAAGCCTACTTTGAAGTCTGAATAATCCAACCCAGAGACTCATTTAATGAAATCCCCATAGTCATCAACATATTTGAGTGAAAAAAAAAAAAATGCCTAGAGAATATTCAGTGTTATTGTCAATTCTTCTGAAGAATAGCTGTGTTTTCTGGGGATTAGCTGGAACTGGGTTGGATTTTCTAAAATGGCCATTTCTCAAATTTTAATTTGCATGCAAATTCCCTTGGGAACTTGTTAAAACACAGATGCTGATCCAGCAGATATAGGGTGGGGCCTGAGATTATTCTAACAAGCTCCCTGGTCATATAAATTAGAGAAGCACAGTCTCATGTAGATCACGCCCATAATCTCAGCTCTTGGGAGGCCAAGGCAAGAGTATAATTTGAGGCCAGGAATTGGAAATCAGCCTGGGCAACCAGAATCTGTCTCTACAAAAAATTTTTAAAATTAGTCAGGCATGGTAGCACATGCTTGAGGTCCCAGCTACCCGAGAGGCGGAGGCAGGAGGATTGTTTGAGCCCAGGAGTTCAAGGTTGCTGTGAACTATGATCATGCCACTGCTCTCCAGCCTAGGCTATAGGGTGAGACTCCATCTGATGAAAGAAAGAGAAAGAGACTGATTCTTGGGCCTTCTCCTACATCTACTGAGTCAAAATATGTGTATACCTTCACAAGATCCCCTTGGTGACTGGTGGGCACATGAACGTTTGAGAAGCACTGGTCAGGTCAGGGTTTGTCAATCTCAGCTCTCTTGACGTTTGAGGGCTGATAATTCTCTGTTGTGGGGGCTGTCCCAGGCATTGTGGGATGTTTGACAGTACCTCTATTTGTCAGCAGCATTCTCCTTCCAAATGTGACAACCCGGAACATTTCTAGAAATTGACAAGTGTGCCTTGAGGGGCAAACTTGACCAGAGCACCCCTAGTCTACATCCATCAAACTGTCCCCTCTCTCTGTTTCTGGGTCAGAGATATTTTAAAGGGGATGATCAATTGTTTACCTTCCATGGTTCACGTAACTGCTGCACATCAGAATCATCTGTGGCGATTTGCACATTCTAACTCATGAGGTTTGGAGGAAAGCTTAAGAACATGCATTTAAAAAAAAAATAGGCAATAGTAATATTTAATCTATGCCAGCCACTATTCTAGGAACTTTCTGTACATTAACTCATTTAATTTTCATGAAATCCTTTAGGCAGGTGCAGGTGTTATTTCTATTTTACTGGGTAGGAAATCGAGCCTCAGAGTCACTTCTTGAGCTTACACAGCCAGTAGTGGAGGTGCCTGGTTGGGGGAAGGGAGATGTCTGCAGAGTTAGCACTTGGGAACAGTGACACAGTGACCCTGAGGGTGGCTGGCGTGGGGACCATATACCGACTCTCTCTCCTTCTAGGTAGTTATCCATTTCAGCTCTTCGAAAGATTGGGCTAGTGTCATTTTCACAGTCGTGTGTTTGTGTCAAGATGAATTCATTTTTCATTTCATCTGGGCAGAGGAATGCAGCTTGCCATTCAGGGCATTTTGACTGATTCCCCTTAGAAGTCTGATAGAATTGATTGTCTTCTCTTGATCTCCTATTATTCTTCACTCCTCAAAGTCCTTGGTTTCTATCAGATAAAAGCTCGTATCTTTAGTTTCCAAATAAAATAAGAGATATGGAAACACTGTGTACATTCTAGAGACACTTTATGAATGAAGAAACAGTCATTTTAAGAGATCTAGAGGGTTTACATGATCATCAGTCTAGTGTGGATAATTATTATTTTTTTCATCTCCCCTGCTACAGAAAGATAATCTTAAAGCTAAGATTAATTATAGTGGTGAGAGCCCAAGTGGGTGCCATTATGAAAACAAGATGGAAGTTTTAGAAAGCACTATAGTGCAAGTTCCCGCACTTAGGTCCAGACATCCAGGGACACCAGTTCCTACGAATATCCCCTGGAACTATTTCCAGGATCAGAGCTGTTAAAAAAGAGTAAGAGCTAGCATAAATTAACATTGACTGTATTTCAAACATCGTTATCTTTTTAAAATATATTAACGCCTTTAGTCCTCCCAACCACCCTATAGGGTAGGTACTCTTGTTACTAACATCTTACAAATGAGAAAATTGAGGCACAGAAATGTTGTGTAACTTGTCCAGAGTCACACAGCTGCCAAGTGGCAGAGCCAGTATCCCGACTCAGGCACTCTGGTGCTAGAAACCGGGCTCTGAATCACTCTTACTGGCTTTTGGCTGGGATTATATCAATTCACTGTGGTGACATTGGTGGCCCTGTGCTAGCCAGAGGTTAACTGGACATTTTCTATGTCCTATATTAATGTTAAAAAATGAGGAACAAAGGAATGTTAATAAACATCATCTGTATTACTAGTAAAATCTTTCAAAACACGGCCTCCATGGAAGTGCGGGGAAGCATACAATAAAAGAGACCCTTCATTGTGAAGATGCTGGACGAACGTGTGTGATGACTGCTCAAGGTACCATAAAGTAGCTCCTGTGAGATTTCCATGTCAGAATGGAACTCACTGGAATGACTCAGGAGCAAAACGAAGGGGTCCTAGAAGTACTGGAGATCAGAGATTTGAGACCAGAGAAACCTTTTAAGGATCCTGATTTGCAACAGAGGACACCCAACCTTGTCTAAATAAGGCTCTTACTTGGTACTTGCCAGAGGGTACCAATCTTCTCTCCGGAGGTGAATGTTGCGAGCGAACACTTTTTGGGAGAGAATTGGAGATGAACAAACATGCCTAGCAGTTTTTCCTCTCCACTGGTCTCTCACTCTCAGAATTGCTACTGATCTTGTCCTTACCTGGACTATTAAAATACATAGCTCGAAGCTTTACTGAAAGAAAGAACATGTTCGCATTCTTTTCCCCTTCTTCTGAGTATTCAGAAGAAACTCTGCCAAAGGTTCCAGGAACACTGCCTGCCTCATAACAAATTCACTACCGAAGAGTCCCATCGTGCCCCACAGCCTGGGAGAGGTTCCGGTGGGAAGTGTGATCTTCATTGAAGAAGTATTTCAAAACTCCGCTGAGTTGATATTATTTTGGAAAACTCATTCTGTTAGCCTCCTCATTTAAAACCTTAAAAAAAGATATGAAAATCAATTAACTTCACACATGAAAAAATTCCTCGTATGTTTAATCTTCCTTTATATAATTTCTTGATTATGTTTGGAAGTAAATTGCCTTGATTATACCTTGGATGGAAAGGAATGTCTTTTAATTAATTTGAAACACACTGCAGCGATGCTGATTTATACCACAGAATGATAAATTGGGTTGAAAGCAGCAAGTCTCTCTGATAGGGAAGAGCTGCAGTTGAAGTTTTTATTTTTATTTTTGGCTAAATGGCAGACTCAGAGCTCTGCTCTCTTAAAGGGACAGACCGAAGGATTTGTGTCTTATTTGAAAGTTAGGCTGGGTTTTATTGGCTTTTGTTTGCTGGGTAATATATGTGATTATTTTGTCAACCTCTCCTGTTTTCTTTTTATTCTGTCTTTTTATTTTTATTTTTTAAACTAATTACCAAGGTCATAGACTGAGACACTGGCATTAACAAAGCTAAGAACTCTGATGTATTTGAATGACAGAGATGAATAGAACAATTCTATGGCAATATCTGTGGCTGCTCTTGATTGAGGATATCATTTCATTTAATTTTAACTTACTTTTCAGGTGAGGAAGCTTCCCTGAGAGATTAAATAACCCGACAAGGTTACGCTATTAGTTTCAATGGTTGAGTCTAGAGGCAAAGACAGATCTGTTTGATTCCATTCTAGGCTCTTAATGGTTCAGATGGGCTACTTCCTTGTGGCTTTTAGGAATTAGGGGCTTTGTAGGGGATTCTTTCTCTTTCCTATTCCCTTCCATTCTCAACATCTTCTCCCTCAATACAAAACTGCACAGCACACAAAGCTTTTCAGTTCTCTTGGCAAAAGCCCAACTGGTAACGATGTTTAGTCTAAGAGGTGGCCTGCCTCTGAGATTTATAGCAGGTACCAGACAGACTCCCGTTTCTTCTGTTCATTCATCATCATAGCATGACTGTGTTTGAATTTGGGGTGGATAAAAGATTTAAAGCACTAAAACTTAGCATTGGTCTTTGTTTAGGAGGCCGTTATTTTTTTATTTTTAATTTTAACTAAAAATTTAATTAATTAATTTTTTATTGTTTGGGATTCATTGAGGGTGCCAAGAATTAGGTTACACTGATTGCATAAGTCACTGTTATAATTGTGTCCCGGCCCCAAGATGTGTGCCATACACTGAGACCCTCCAATTCCTTTCCTCCTCCCCCTCTCTGCTGCCTCATTCTCCAACCCCCAACCTTGTATCAGATCCTCTACTGCCTTCATATTAGAATTGAGTACAATGGATTCTTGCTTCTCCCTTCTTGTGATGCTTTACTGAGAAGAATGTGTTCTACTTCCATCCAGGCTAATACAAAAGATGTAAAGCCTCCATCTTTTTTAATGGCTGAATAGTATTCCATGGTGTACATATAACACAGCTTGTTAATCCATTCCTGGGTTGGTGGGAATTTAGGCTATTTCCACATTTTGAAGAGGCCTTTATTTATTATGGC
Source organism: Loris lydekkerianus (assembly GCA_963574355.1). NCBI lineage: Eukaryota > Metazoa > Chordata > Mammalia > Primates > Lorisidae > Loris > Loris lydekkerianus. Next base: position 4,831 of record CAUYPK010045931.1, read on the forward strand.
AGCATTCTTCAAATGTAAATGAAAGCAGAGGAAGTATTTATTTCTGGAATTTACAATACATTGTGTGATTTAAAAAAATCAACATTCTCAATGAACAAAATCTTTCAGTATTTTGCTAACGGAAATATAGGAGATCATGTAGATGAAATAAGGTGGTGGATTTATACTATGTTATGAAAGAGACCCATTTCTTTTACTTTTTGTTTCCCGACTTCTTGAAAAATCACTGGGAATGCCCTGAACTTTCTTTCTAAACATAAGAGTTATAGTTTCAAAAGAAGTCTCTTTCCATCAGAGAAAAGATTTATAAACAACAGGAGGGCCTGGAGTCATGTGCTTATGCCTGATGTTTGCTGTACTTTGGGACATATTGAAAAGACGTTTAAATATCTTATAAAACCTATAATTAATTAATACATGAGTTATATAATCCTAATTTCTCAGTGGGAGAAACTAGGCCTATAATAATTGTGTTAAAGATTATCCAGAATATTTCAGAATGTATCTTTCCTTCCTGATATTTAATTTCTATTTAGTTTTATTTTAACCCATAAATACCATTCAGATGGAGTTAGTTCTTATTTGAAATCCATGGCATAATATTAAAATATTTTAAAAGCACATACCAAAAATTTGGAACACATGCATATGTGAAAAAAAAGCACAAAGAAAAAAAAACCCCTCCTGCTAATCCAGAAAACCTCTCTAACAAACATAGAAGAAAAAAGACAAGACTTTGATTATGGAAAAAGTATCAAACTAGAATTAAACACATCATAGGCAATCCATTAAGCATTTGTAAAGACAGAAATCTCACCTTTTACATAGTCAGATAACAGCCTGCTATAAACATGTTCTTAAGATAAACAATAACTAGCCATCAAAAGTATGTAAAGCCATAAAAGCCAAACTCAAGATAAATGAGTCCATTGAGCGATTTTCTTATGTGGACTTCTTCTAAAGTCACTTGGCCTTTTCTCTACTGGGGACCAATGTTATCTTTTGTTAGTGCTTCTCAATTTTGGATGCCCATTGGAATTAACAGATGATATGTATTATAGACAAATATCTCAGTGGAGTCTTGGAAATCAGTGAGCAAGGAGGAAATGATAATTCTTCTGGAATTCTCCAGGCAGTCTGTGCCTTGAGCTGATGGCTCCTCTTCCCAGCAGGGACCAGGGCCTGCTGTGGGCCTCAGAAAGGAGAGAGCTGCAGAGCCCTAGCTGATGATGTAGGCATGAGAAACAAGGTAAGTTATTTGAACTAGTTTGTAATTTTCTTGTTGAGGAAGTCTGCCTTGAGAAAATAGTTTTTACCCTCAAATTTCACCCCTTCCTGAAAGAGAGTCCTAACAACATTTGTGATAAAAACAAGCCTTCTTCTGGAAGTCTGCCTAACGCAGAGCTGGAGGAATTTGACTTCTTAGGAGCACTAACTGTTCCTGTGGGAGCCCCTTCCTGATGTATCCTGGAAGACACATTTCTATTCAACATCCCTCTCCCTAAGGATAACGCTTCCTGCTGGCAGGAGCACATGGATACTGTGGTTCAAACCACACAATGGTTTGAAAAATGCTCATCCTCCCTAATCATCAGAGAAATGCAGATCAAAATCACTTTGAGATATCACCTAACCCCAGTAAGAATGGCCCACACCACAAGGTCTCAAAGTAACAGATGCTGATGTGGGTGTGGAGAGAAGGGAACACTCATGCCCTGTTGCTGGAACTGAAATCTAGTTCAACCTCTATGGAAAGAAGTATGGAGAGTCCTCACAGCACTAAAAGCAGACCTACCATTTGATCCTGCAATCTCATTATTAGGTATCTACCCAAAATTAAAAGACATAGTTTACCATAAGGGCATTTGCACTTGAATGTTTATAGCAGCACAATTCACAATCATGGAAAGGTAGAAATAACCCAAGTGCCCTTCAACACATGAATGGATTAATAAATTGTGGTATATGTATACCATGACTACTATTCAGCTGTAAAAAAGATGGAGATGTTGTATCTTTTGAAACAACCTGGATGGCTTTGGAGACTATTCTCCTTTGCAAAATATCACGGGATTGGAAAAATAAGCATCATGTGTACTCAGTTCCAATTTGAAACTAGAAGATGAACAAAATTAAATTAAATTCAACTGGAGGGAGGGAGGGGATGAGTGAGTTCCCAGATAATGGGTATATTGCAGGGATATATGGCACTCTTCCAGTAGGATGGACACAACTACAAAACGTTACAAAGCAATTTATGTAATCTAAGTGTGTGTACCTTCATATCAACATGGGAGGTGGGCAACTATGCAAAGGGAAGAGAATCTGAGCAAGAAAAACAAGTGTGAGGGGCTCCAGGGGCAAGACCTGGAGATGGGATACTCAAGGTGGGGTTGGGAGGGATCAGGATCCTTCACAAGGTGATGACAGGGGAGCCCCAGGAATAGGTGTTTGACAGATTCAGAATCAGTGTTACCTGGGGGCAGCTTCTGAAAGAGTAAGAACAACTGGACTCCACAGACAGATCTGTCTCTGCTCTTTTCAAGGAATTTGAGAAACAGAAGGCGATTAAAGGCTGTGGAGAGCATGAAGAATGGCTGAACAGTGTGTTGAGGGTTGCATGGTGACATCGTGATGGTGGATAACACACCCCTTAGGTGAGTGGCTCCTCTAAAATGGAACTTTACCCTGGAATTGAGAACAAGGTAACCTAAATATTGTACCCTTGTACCCTCATATTAATTTGAATAAAATTTTGAAAAAAGAGAATTGTGTGGTGAGAATCTGAAAGGAAGGCCAGAGGTATAGTGGGAAGCCAAAATATGCTTCCCCAGATATACTTCTCTACTATGTTGGCTATTCAGAAAGACTGCAGATACACTGGCTTTGAAAAACTATCTTTTGGCCAAGAAACTCCCATCTATCTGCACTGGTGAGCAAACAGGGCATGTAGGCAGAGGCTTTCTCTGAGATCCTCGTTTCTAGATCTAGAAAAGATACTTTGGAAGGATTTTGCAGGTGCAGAGAACACTTGGGTGAAGGAGACTAGAGGCAGATACTTTGGAAGGGCCACAGAGAAACTTACCCCAGGTGCTCATCTATTCTTTCTGAGAGCGGCTGCCTGAGAGAATTCACCTGCAGAAGGTTGCCTTGGCTCACCGTTGGTTTCCGGCCCTCACCCCCACAGAATCTGCCACCACCTCCCCCCGGGAGCTCCCTTCATTCACTTCTGTACAGTATAAGGATCTCAGTGATCGGGCCCTTGTTTATGTCTTCTATTTTCTGTGGCTTATGCATACATAATAGACGTATACGGCTTTTATCCCGTTAATCTGTTTTCTGTTTTATAGACTCAAATTTTCAAAACTTCAGAAGGGGAGAGGAAAATTCCCTTTTCCCCTATGCTACCCAGTACTGAAAGTTTACACAGAAGAGAAGTTCAATCTGCATGAGAAAATTGCACGGGTCTGGAGCCAGACCTGAGTGGAGGCCAGGCCTTCCCAGCCAGCTGATAAGCACAGATGTGGTTCCACTGGCTGGAGAAACCACTGAGCAGGAGCCTGAGGACAACCATGACAGTCTGTGACAATCTGATCTCAGAGGTGGAAAAATATGATGTGAGCCACGGACTGGTGACCTTGTCTTCTTCCTCCCGTCCGTCTGTCTGTCCATAGGCAGTTCTCCTACACTTTCTCCTTGTTTCTCTTTGTTTTTCCCTTTGGGTAGAAATCTCAGTGATTTTCAAATGAGATATTTATAGAAAACTAAGTTTAAGAAATTTTTTGATTTCTGAATGTTATTCTTCATGCTCTATTTGGCTTATTGAATGTTGATTCTGATCTTTAAATAAAAGAGCGCAAAGAAACGCTACGCACCATCTAAAATTAAACACTTGCAACACTTTGTTCTAGGTCCTCTTAAATCTCTGTATGTGAATTGACTCCTTTTCTTAAATTACATCTACCATCCTCTTAAAGGGAATTATTGAAATGCATCCAGATATGTAAAAATTATTTGATGTAAGATTTATTTTATAGTAGAATATACTTTCCATAGGAAGGAGATGTTTTGCACCATCTTAATTAGTGGATGTTTCCTTGGTAAAGTCTTATGTGACCCATGGAGTAATCAAAATGATTACGAGAGCATGCACTGCCTATGCAAAACTGAGACCCTGTGGGTGTCCTCATCCACTCTGCTGATACCCCAGGGAGTGACTGGACCCCGGCAGTAGGGTTATCCGTGGCCATGAGTGTACAGCAGCTGTCTGTTTTCTTTTGCTTCAGTGCTTTCTTTGCAAGCAGCAGAGAGATTAAAAATAAATAAATAAACCTTCGCAATAGCAGAGGAGGAGGGGGAATGAGTCAGCAGAGTGCCTTTTGAACTGCTAGTCAGAGCACTTCTTGCTTTCCCTTATTTGTGCAAGTCAGATCTTGCCCTTTATTATTCAAGAGCACAGTTTTCCTTCCCCTTAGACTGAAGGTTGGTTCCTTGAGGCCACAAACCGTGTCTCCTCCTCCCTCCTGACTTGCCGTAGTACTGTGATGTTGAGGACGCGGTGGGTACTCAGCGAGGCTCTAGAGAGCTTAGCTGAAGAGCTGTGACAGCACAGGAGGGTGAGATTGAAAAACTGTCTATTTTGCCCTTTTGTATATGAAGCCTTCTCTCCACTTTACCTGCGGCGTCCTCCTGCTGTTTGGCGTGGTTACAAGAGGAAAGCAAACAGTTAATATTTCACATTTGATATTTAAAGTAGTATTTTCGGATTCTGCGGTAAACCAAAAGGATCTCTTTGCAGGACACAGAAGATGTTGCGAGCACTTTTTACTTCCCCCTCCCTTAACATATCACAAGATGGTCCTCTGTGGATTAAAACAGAGAGATTTTCCAAGTGCGGAGGTGATTTCCCCTGCCCTCCTGGGTCAGGTAGGGCACAGGACTTTGTATCCAAAAGGAAGATAATGTATAAAGGAACCAAAAATCCTGTCTACCCTTTCTGGGATGGGGACATTGTGAGAAGACAGGGAGCAGGGAGTGAGGAAGGGGCCAGACGTAGGTTTTTGTTTTTGTTTTTTTAATCTGGGTCTGAACACCGGAATTGGGTAGCGCACACATTCATGTGTGTGACACCAGCAAAGCTGTCAGGATCCTCCCTCTGTGTGAGTTTGTTTCACAGACAGCCCTCTCAGTATCCTGTGGGCAGCATCGTCAAAGGATGCTGGGCAGCACAGCCTGTTCAGGCTGAGGAGGGCCTGGGTTTGGCTTTCCTGAACCTCCCTTCATTCTCAACCAACTGGAAAATATCCAAGACTTCCTCACTGTGTCCTCAGAGCTGCATTTTGCAAAGCTTGGCTGGAACGTCTGGCAGAAAGGAGCTGATTTTATAGGCAAAGGAGCCACATTGCTGAGGACAGTAGGGGCCGGACTCCTGGCCAGGCCTTGCCTGTGTCCACACTGCCAGCAATAGCCCAGGTTGGGCTAGTAGCGCATCCTAAGTTACAATAGCCACAGACTTGACGGAGGCCCTGGCAGAACACCCAAGACATGCGCTCAGGCCTGGGTGGTCTGCAGAGACCACAGCCAGCTTTCTGCCTTCTGTTTCCATGAGGTCTCGTGACCTACATCCTTCCTCACATATTCCAAAGTGTATCTGAGCAGGAGCGTAGGAAAGGGGAGGCCGAGTCTCGGAAACACTGAGCATTTACCCAGGTTGTCCACGCAGAGATACGATACTCACAAAGACTGAATTACTAGGTCAGACGAACATCTTTGTTGCTCCTGCCATCAACTGGGTGAAAGCCTGTGAGGATGCCCTGATCAACTACGGAAGAATAAAAATGTGATTTATTTTTGTACATCTGAGCACAGTAAAAGTGAATAACGATCCTGCTACAGTGTGGTTTTTTTGTCCATGTTTCTTAAAATTCTTTTAGAGGTGAACATTTCTTAGCATTCTCTGTAAACTCCAAAGGTAGACTCCAACTTTATAAAGATGTCAGCAGAAGGCTGATTCAGAAGAGCTGGGAGTGAGCAGGAGAGAATTAGCATGATGGTTTGACCATAGCAGCTAGTGAGCAGATTTGCACAAATACATGTACATAACATATTCTCTTAGTAAATCTCCTGTGCCTTCGAATGATCAGCCCAAATGTTGCATTTTACCTTAAGTGCCATCTTGTTCCCAGGCACCTCATTTAACTTCCTAATGAAGAATGGATTTTCCACTGCAAGTAACGAGTTTTCCCAGATACTAATTGTGTATTTAGTTTTGAAATGCAGCTTTAAAAAAAAGTTTTGAGTCTTAGTGCATAGATACAGAGGACCTGGCCAGGACTTGTTATACTGGAGGGCCATTAATAATAAGGGTATGACTCCTCTTTCTTCTCTGTTCTGTTCCATGTATCTACCTATCCATTTTTGTGCCAGTACCAGGCTGTTTTGATCACTATAGGTTTATAGTATAGCTGTAAGTCTGGTAATGTGATACCTCCTGATTTGATTTTATTTCTGAGTAATGTCTTGGCTATTCGAGGTTTTTTCTGATTCCATATAAAATGAAGTACTATTTTTTCAAAATCTTTAAAGTATGGCAATGGTGCTTTAATAGGGATTACGTTAAATCGATAGATTGCTTTGGGTAGTATGGACATTTAAATGAATTAATTATTTATATATTTTTTAGAGACAGAGTCTCATTTTGTCACCCTCCGTAGAGTGCCATGGTGTTACAGCTCACAACATCCTCCAGCTCTTAGGCTTAGGCAATTCTCTTGCCTCAGCCTCCCAAGTAGCTAGGACTACTGGTGCCTGCCACAATGCCTGGCTATTTTTTTTTTTTTTTTTATAGATTGCTTGGGGTAGTATGGACATTTAAATTAATTAATTATTTATATATTTTTTAATATATAAATAATTTGTCACCTTCAGTAGAGTGCCATAGCATCATAGCTCTCAGCAACCTCCAGCTCTTGGGCTTAGATGATTCTCTTGCCTCAGCCTCCTGAGTTGGCTATTTTTTTGTTGCAGTTTGGCTGGGGCCGGGTTTGAACCCATCACTCTTGGTTTATGGGGCTGGTGCCCTACTCACTGAGCCACAGGCACCGTCCTGGACATTTTAACAATGTTGCTTCTTCCAGCTTTTACAACAAAGATATTTGCTCCAGAATGTTTATTGCAGCCCAATTCATAATGTCAAGTCATGGAAGCAGCCCAAGTTCCCATCTACCCACGAATGGATTAATAAATTGTGGTGTATGTATACTCTGGAATTTTATGCAGCCAAAAAAGGATGGGGACTTTACATCTTTTATGTTTACCTGGATGGAGCTGGATTATTCTTATTAGTAAAGTATCTCAAGAATGGAAGAAAAAGTATCCAAAGTACTCAGTACTATTATGAAACCAATATAAATAACCTACACATTCATACAAATGATAAAGTAAAACCACAGTCCAAAAAGACGGAAGAAAAGGGAGAGAGGAGGGGAGGAGGTTGGGAGGAGAGAGGGTATTTGGTGGGATCTCACCTAATGTGCATAAGGCAAGGGTACATGTCAAAACTATTAAGAGTAGAGTACAAATGTCTTAACACAATAAACGAGTGAGGTGAAGTTTATGTTAACCAGTTTGATATAAGCATTCTAAATTGTAAAATCAGCACATTGTACCCCATAAATGCATTAATGTACACTGTTAATAATTTAATAAAAAAAAAAAAATAAGGGTATGGCCCTAAAGCATAGGATAATCAGATTTTTCTTGGGTGATAATTTATCCAGTTTTCAGTCTAAGAAGTAAGTATTGTACACATCAGCTCAAAGGTGACGCTGTGAGGGGACTGTCACTGCCTTGGCATCAAACACACGCTGATTAAAAGGGGGAGGAGGAGGCTGCTACCATTTATTCTTTCTTTTGTTTTTCTTTTTTTTTTTTTTTTTTACCTTGAACACTTTTTTTTTTTTTATTATAGATAAAAATATGCACCATAGATGTGGCCCAACCCATCACCCTCCCTCCACCCAAACCTCCCCCCTCCCTTCCCCTTCCTTGGCCCTTTCCCCATAGTCTTGTGGTATAGTTGGGTTA
>CAUYPK010045932.1:0-43904 GCA_963574355.1 Loris lydekkerianus
AAACTAGCCAGTGTGACAACTGATGGTGCTCCTAGCATGGTGGGGTCTAAGAAAGGAGTAATTGCTCGCATTAACCAAGATATGGACAAACATAACCATTCTCATCCAATAGCCATACACTGCCTCATCCACCAACAAGCACTGTGTAGTAAATCACTGAAGTGGGACTCTGTTACCTTGTGTTAACTTCATTAGAGGTAATATACTAAACCACAGACAATTTCAGGAATTTCTGTCTGAGCTAAATGTTGCCTGTGAAGATGTTCTGTACCACACAGAAGTCCATTGGCTGAGTCAAGGGAGAATTTTGAAACATTTCTATGACCTACTTCCACAAATTGCAGCTTTTCTGCTTTCAAAAAACAAGTACCAGAGCACAATGATGCAGAATGGTAATGTCACCTTGCCTTTCTGATAGATGTAACAGAGCTACTCAACAATTTTAATGTGCAACTTCAAGGAAAGGGGAAGCTCATCTGTGATATGCAATTACGTGTGAAAGCATTTAAAGTAAAATTAGGCCTCCTCATCAAATAAATGAAACAAGAAAATTTCTGCCATCTCCCCACAACTCAAAACCTGTTAGTGGAAAATCCATTGGTTGCATTCCCAAATAAAACATGTGTGGATTCACTGGAAAAGTTGCAAAAGGAGTTCAAATTTAGATTTAAAGAGCTTCATCTCCATGAACAGGACATACAGCTTTTCCGTAACTCATTTTTTTATTGACATTGAAAATGTGGGTACGATTTACCAAATGGAACTGGCTGAACTTCAGAATTGTGACTCTCTGAAGGATGCATTCAAGTCAAACAGCCTTCCTAATTTCTATGCATCTCTCCCCTCTGAGACATATTCTAATCTCAGGAACCATGCACCCAAAATGGCAACCATCTTGGGTAGCACTTATGTCTGTGAACAGACATTTTCCAGAATGAAACATCTGAAATCTCCAACCAGATCTAGACTAACTGATGCACATTTGCATCACTTGTCACAACCAGCAGTGACAAATATGGAACCAAACATGGACCATCTCATTAGCCAAAACAGGCCCATAGTTCCCATTGAAATACTGGTAAGTTTGTTGATTTAACTTTACTTGTTCTTCATTTTAAATATTGTATTTGTTCCCATTTTGTGTTTTTACTTCAAAATAATATATGTGCAGTGTGCATAGGAATTTGTTTTTTTTTTTTTTTTTTTTTTTTTTTAAACTGTAGTCCAGCCCTCTAACAGTCTGAGGGACAGTGAACTGGCCCCCTGTTTAAAAAGTTTGAGGACCCCTGATCTAGATGTTTTAGGCAAACACTTGCCTTTCTATATTTGGGACAGACATTTCAAAAGCAGGTGGATAAGGACTGGATAGAGGTTCCATGTCAGGGGAACTTTCCTGACCCATTTTTTTGTGTCTGATAAAACCAGTACATGTATGGATCCTCCTGGACTTCTTATCATAGGTCAACCTTCCCATCTGGCTCTGTACAGATTTGGGGACCCATCTTCTTACAGCATGCTTATCTAAACCCAAGGATTCTCTTGGGCTCCAAGCCCCATAATCACGATGAAAGACAGACAATGCCAATTGTGTTAGCTCCCTGTTGCTGTTGTAACAAATTACCATGAACTTAGTAGCTCAAAACAACACATACTTCTTATTGTATAGTTCTGGAGGTCAGAAGGCCCAGTGGGGTCTTCGTTGGCTAAAATTAAAGTGCCAATAAATCTACATTTCATTCTGGAGGCTCAAAGGGAGAATCTATTTCTTTCCCTCTTCCAGCTTCTGGAGGCCACCAGCACTCCTTAGCTCTTGGGCCCTTGCCCCATCTTTAAATCCAGCAATGTAGCATTCCCCTTCTGACGGCTTCTGAACTCATAGCTCCCTGATTCTTTTCTTCATCCTCACCACTTTTAAGGACTTTTAAGGTCTCTCATTATTACTTTGGGCCCACCTAGCTAAAGCAAGATAGTCTTCCTATTTTAAAGTTAGCTAAATAAGGCCATGCATGTAGCTCACACCTGTAATCCTAGCACTCTGGGAGGCTGAGTGGGGTGGATTACTTGAGCTCAGGAGTTTAAGAACAGAGATCCCTGTCTGTACTAAACATAGAAAAAATTAGCCTGGAGTGGTGATGTTGTCTGTAGTCCCAGCTACTTGGGAGGCTGAAGCAAGAGGATCTCTTGAGCTCAAGAGTTTGAGGTTGCTGTGAGTTGAGATGATGCCATGGTACTCTGCACAGGGCAACAGAGCCAGAGATGCCATCTAAATCAAACAAACAACCAGCCAATTAGCAACTCGAATTCTCCTTTTTCATGTAAACAAATTCACAGGTTGGGAGTGGGGAGTGTATTGTTCTGCCTACATCAAAACTCCACAACTTCCCTCCAGCTCTGCCCTTTAGAGGTCGATGCCCACTGTCAAATTTAACTACTTGCTTCTTCAGTATCCTTAGGTTCCTAGGTAAAGCCTGTCATTTTTCTAGTTTCTACTTTTACTGTTCACTTGATCAACATCTCAATTTCCATCTGTTTTTCATATACTATGTTTAGTCCTCCTAAAATTCTGTTGCCTGGGAGACACCCACAGGGTTGGAAATATGTCAACAAACCTAGAGAGATGTTGTACTTTACTTGGAAATTTGAAACCTATGTTTGGTGTCAGATAAAATAGTTTAGAGGGAAAAAAAAAAAAATCTGCAAAGTACCTAAGAAGCAGTGGTGGAGGGAAGTGAGATGTTTTTCACTTGTGATAGTTGAGACGTATGCCAAGGTCTAGTACAGTACAAAACAGATACCTGACAAACTATTATTTCTATTCTTCTTAACTAAGCAGAATTATGAAATTTTAAAAGAAAGTGTAGGATTGTAAATTGAACAATTTACAATTATATTATATCTAAAAAACAGCAGGTGTTTGGTACAGATAAAACCGTAGACTCACAAGAAGACGCTGGTTCTTACTACTATAAAAGAAGAGCATTAAGCAATTATGTAGCCGGGTGCTGCTTATCCGATCACAACCATGTTCCTTGATTGTCTCCCACAATTAGCATTTGCCATTTCACAAAGCAATTATTTACATTTTTTTTTCCTAACGGATCTTATTAATCACATCCATCAATGCTACAAACAGCTTTTATTAACTCTGGCAGTAAAACATTTAAAAGATTTCATTTATTTCTTAATCAGACAGGCAAGCAATAATTAAAGGAATATCTAGAAACCAGGTCATAACGTGTGGATCAGGTGTTCTTGGCAGCCCAGCAAGGGAGTAATGAGAGAATCCGTGGAAACCAGCTCTGGTTCTCTGCTGAACTTCCCATCTGGATTTCTCTGTTAAGTACCCTAATCTCCTGCAAAATCATGCATTAAGAATCTGTGCAAGATAGATAGCTACAATTAACAAAAAGTACCATCTGCTATATGTAAGTCACTATCCTAGATACTCGAAGGATACAGGAATGGGTAAGATGTGATAAATGTCCTCAAAAACATCAAGGATGAGAAAAAAATGCTCGTGGCTGAAACACAATAAAGGTAAACTGGAGTATAACTAAGTGGTATAAAAATATACTTAATGTAAACAGGATCAGGTGAAAGTAAGTGGAATTGATTCCTGAAGGATAAGGTGACTGTTCTGAGCCATCTGTGAGATTAATTGATGGCTAGATTTATGGAGGACATATAAGATTTTGATATATTGAGGTGAGTCAAGCCTTTGGGTTCACAGGGGCAATGGACTTCAAAAGGAAAAAACAACAAGCAGTGAGGCCGGTGTGAACAAGTATGAGGTTCAGCTGCTCCCTGCTCCCTTCTCATCCACACTTGGCTCTGGCCACCATTCATCATTGTGTGGCACATGGAAAGCTTTAAAACATGCAAGTATGATCTTGTCCTCTCTCACCTTAGACATCTTCAATGATTTCCAACTACTCTCAGTGAAGACCACAGCCTCCAAATGGCACTGCAGAATCTGGCTCCTGTTTCAGCCTCCTTTCTTAGGTCGACTTACTTTAGGAGTCTTCATAACCTGTTTTAAAACACTGTAAGCATTGCCTGACTTCCGTTAGGTCCAGAGTCCACATCATGTTATCACTAATCACCATCTTTTCACTTGACTCTGCACAGCTAAGATGACTCAGCTTCTTACTGCTCATTGAAGTCCTAATCCTTGAGAGGATTTTCTCGAGCTCTAACTACACAACAGGAAGCCAGGCTCATGTTGTCAGATGTGCTGTGCTTGCTCCTGACTACCCTGAGATCTTCTCAAATTCTTCCTTTCACTTAGAATGGTCTCACTCCCTCCACCCACAAATCCCCTCTCTACCGCCCCAGCTAAGGCCAACTCATCTTTAGGGCCAAGCCCAGCATCCTTGGTGCACATTTCCTTGACACTGAGGACTGGGTTAAGTCTCTTTGTTATATGACTTCAGAGTCATTGTATGTCTTTTTTGCTCTCCTTAAAATTTCAACTGAAGACCAGTTTTGTAAATTGTCTGCAATCGTTGTCTTTCCGTCCAGATAGAAAGCCTATGGGAGCTGCCTATGCCTTGTTACCATGGCATCTCCTGTGCTGCAGAGCACCCAGCAACTACTAATTCCCAAATAAATACTATTGGTAAATGAATAAATGAGGAGATCTGATTCAGAAGACAGGCTAGACCTGGATGGAGGAGGGCCTTGAATTTGATCTAAGTCTTAATATGTTGTGTCGAGAAAACAAGGATGTCCACATTTGTTAGAATAAGTAGGAGGCTGAATGAGTGTTTGACATGAGAGGGTCGAGGCAATGCAGTAAATTCCAACTCCAGGCCTTAGTTCTAAATCAATTTGAGATAGACACAGAAATCTGGCAAAACTTTTTTGTTTTCCGTGAATATGAACGCTCAAGTTCTCATTTTCCACTTCATTTCTCTTGTCTATTCTCTGTAATGTCAACATTGTTCTTCAGGAAATCTCTTTTCTTCCAGCTTAATTGGCCTCTCTACCTTTTCTGTACTTATGTTCTGCCACTGTTTCTGCTCTAACAATAAGAATGAAATGCATTTTCCCAAACACTTCAGCTCCTCCTTGATTTCCTGTACAAATCTGTCATGATTTCTAGAGATACGGGCTTTTTAAACTGTCTTCTTCACTTCTACTTCTGGACCTGTAACAATTTTGTTGAGTAAGCAGATGACATATGCTCTTAATAATGAGAGCATCCGTATCTTCTTATTCATTTATCCATCAAAGCTGATACCTTTCTGTAGGCAACAGTTTTTATTTCCAGTTCCTGAATCAAAATTGATGGTAAGATCTGAGTGTATGGAATCTTTTGAGGCTGTCTGCTTCAGCATTGCTCTTACGAACCTGTGGAGATATCATAGTTCTTTCTCTTGGTCTTGGAGGTAATTAAAAACAATGCAAAAAAAAAAAAAAAGAAAGAAAAGAAAGAAAAGAAAGCAGAATTTAGAGCAGCCGGTCTCCCATTGTTTACCTCCACCCAGTCCAGTTAATAACAATTTAACCCTCGATTTTTCAAAATTTAAAAATATTAAGAGGCTACAAATGTTTTTGTTACACAGATACCTTTTATGATCCTTAAGTCAGCCCTTTTAGTTCGCCCCTCACCTGAATTGAGTTCATTGTACCTGACAGGTAGGTTTTTATTCTTCTCCCTTTCCCACTCCCCTCCTTGAATTCCAATGACCTTTACATGTCTTTGCAACCAAGTGTGCCCATAGATTAGCTCCCAATTATTAGAGAGCACATGTGGTGTCATTTTTTTGTTTTTGTTTTTGTTTTTTCCCATTCCTGAAACACTTCACTTAGGGCAATGGTTTCCTGCTCCATTCAAATTGCTGAAAAAGACATTATTACATTCTTTCTTGTGGCTGAGTAGTTCTCCACGGTACATATACAAGAATAGCTACCACACTTTCTAAATCCACTCATGAAAATGAGCACTTAAGTTGCTTCCACATCTTTGCAATTGTGAATTGTACTGCAACAAATGTTCAAGTGCAGGTGTATTTTTGATAAAAATGACCATTTTTTTTTCCTTCGGGATGCCCAGTAGTGGGATTGTGGGTCTAACAGTAGGTCTACATTTACTTTTTTGAGGGGACTCCACTATTTTCCATAGAGGTTGTGCTAATTTGCAGTCCTACCAATAGTGGATCAGCCTTCCTTTCTCTCTGCATACACACCAGCATTTATTGTTTTTGTTGTTTTTTGATTTGTTCATAAGAGCCGCTCTGATGGGGGTAAGGTGATATCTCTTTGTGGTTTTACTTTGCATTTCCCAGATGGTTACTGATGTTCAACATTTCTTCGTGTGTTGGTTTTCTTATTTTGAAAAACTTTTTTGCATGTCTTTTGCTCTCTTTTTAATGGAGTGTGTTTGTCTCTGGCTGATTTGCTTTGGTTCTTTGTAAATTCTAGATATTACTTTTTATTTTTTATCAGATATATAGTTTGGAAATATTTTCTCCCATTTTCCAGGTTGTCTATTTCCCCTGTTGCTTAGTTCCTTCACTGTACAGAAGCTTGTTCATTCAAGTCCCATTTATTTATTTTTGTTGTTGCTGTATTTGCCTTTGGGGTCTAAGTCATAAAGTCTTACCTAGGCCAATGTCTGGAAGAATTTTTCCTATACTTTCTCCTAAAAATGTCATAGTTTCACGCCTTAAATTTGAGTCTTTTATTCATCTTGAGTCAATTTTTGTATGTGGCAAAAGATAAGAGCTCTGGTTCATTTCTCACATGTAAGCTTTGACTTTTAATGTCTGTAGCACCCTACAGATGTCTGGCACCTTTTGCACCTATTGACCTTCATATCCAGCCAATAAAAGCAGTAGTAGAGACTCTGTTTGTGTCAAATGAACTTTTTCCGGGACTAAAAGATTCTCTCTGCTAGTATCCTTGAAGCGCTATGCCAGCAGCACAGGTGCCTATAGATGTCAAGGTGAAACTGTAAAGAGTTCACATCAAGACCTCCTACTTCTCAGGCTCACTGTGTCCTCTGCCCAAGGCCTGAAACTGCTGAGGCCGGTACCACCTGCCAGCAGGCTTCAGCTACGATCAACACTGTCAAAAGCTACAAGGCTCCCCCAACTTCAAAATTTCACACAAACCATGTTTATCAGAGTGTAATGCCGATACCTCTGTCCAGGTGGTAGAAATGAAAATCATTTTCTTAACTGTGAAATCAATCACCTGGAACTATAGAGGCATTGCTACTTGTTAAGATAAAAACCGCTCAGTGCTGAGCTCACTTAAGCTAACACCTAAAGCTACAACCCCATCTTGGGTCAGTTACTTGGCTTCCAAATTCTACTCCCTTTTTCAAAGTTTCTAGCCTAAGACCCAATGTTTGAATCTTAGAGAACCTACTAAATAAAACTTCTGTTTCATGTCTGGATTCTGAACGATTTAAAAGACACAAGAGTTTAGCAGATAAAGCTAAAAATGTCAAGCTATTGCCAGCATTTGCCATATTGGAAAGTGGAGCTTATATAAGCATGTGACTTCTCCATGTAGGCAGAGCCTATTCTAATAATGTGAATAAATATTGGAGAGAACAGTCTGCTGTTCCCTGAGCTGCTGGCAACTGTGGCCTGAAACACATGTGAATGCACGGACACAAGCAGGAAGAAGTGGAGCCATTCAAATAGAGTGTTTTATCTCTTAGAAAACATACTCCCCCTCTTCTGGAGAGCAAGGAACAAAACGAGGCTCAAAATACAAGTAATATGTCCCATATGGAAACGTGAGGGATGGAGCATATTGTTCCTTCCTAACAGTAGGGACACTGAGAATCCCACGATGGCCCTAAAATAAGAGGTCTTTTTTTTTTTTCCATTAAATTTTTAATTTTTTTTTTAAATTTTTACATATACATGTGTTTATTAGGTTTCCATTTTTTGCCTTCACAAAATTAAAACGGCTTAAAATTTAATAACAATGTTTAAAATAAGGACTAGAAACAAAAACCTCGCAAAGAACGAACGAACATAAATACATTCAGAAAAGAAATCAGACGATTGCTACATCGAAATATCAAGTAATAATAATAATGCAAAGAAAGTAACATTCACATTGTCAAATAAGAGTATGTCTATAATAGAATGCTTTGACTCTGAGATTCAGAATGGAGTCATCAGTTAACTTCTTTTTTTTTTTTAAGTCTCAAAAAACAGACAACTAATATTTATAAATAAAAGTTAAAAGACAATTTCAAAAAACAGATCAGGTCTTGGCTATCTTATGCACCAACCCTTAAAGCGCTGCTTAGATTGACTAAAGACACATGGGGTGATCGCTTGCATGTTAAGAGTTGAGATAAATGTTAAATACACTCACCCCAAAGAAATGGCAAGGAGATGAGATGATGCCCATGTTAATTATCTTGATTTTATCTTCCTACAATGCACCTATCCATCAAAGCATCTCATTGTACTCCACATAATTATTATTTGTCAATTAAAGACAAATAAATGTTTAAAGGTAATAAACAAGAGGAGGAGAAACTGAAGCCTATCTTCAGACAAAGCGGGAAAGCTGTGCCCACTTGACATCAGAGCTGTTGGGTCTACTTGTTACACATCATGAGAGGAAGCCAAGCTCTAAAGAGCATCGGACTCTAGAAAAATAAAGTGTTCTGAGAGCCCTTGTGTAGTGAGAGGCCAGCGTCACTAGGGACTTGCATTAGCAAACCAGAAAGGGTTTTATGTTGAAATTTGGGTTAAAGCCAGAAATGCCTTACTCTGCTGAAGACTGAACTCTTAACTGTAAGTCATTACTGCTTGTCTGAGTCTGTCCACTAATATAAAGATAGCCTACACTTTAAAATAGAAAAAATATTATCTATATTTGGGAATTCACCCACATTTTAATGTTTCTTTTCCTTTAGGCAGCTACAATGGTCTTTTCAAACAACAATGAATAATTATGCATTTAAATTTTTTAGATCTTTGGTAAAGACTTCATGGACCACATCCTTTAACACAGCCGTTCTCAACCTGACCCCTTTGTAACAATGAAAATACATTCTGCATATCAGATATTTATATTACAATTCATAACAGTAGCAAAATTATAATTATGAAGTAGGAACGAAAATAATTTTATGGTCAGGGGTCACCACAACTTGAGGAACTGTATTAAAGGGTCGTGGCATTAGGAAGGTTGAGAACCACTGCTTTAACAAATCTTTTTTTCATGCAGTTCTAAGTCCTAATTGATTCTTTTTACAATTATTCTATTTATAAATGATATGACTTAAGGAAGACTGCTTTTTTCAATGTTGGAAATATTTGTTTTTCTGGTACTTGGACACATATATGTCAAATAACAAGTTAATTGTTGTCTTTTAGGTCACACTCTGTACTAAAAGAAGTAGTTTTCATTTTAAATTTCAAAAACAAGTATCAGCTGCCTCCTCACCTTTAAAATCTTCAATAGATAATATTGTACAGAAAATGAAAGAAACGTTAAGATCAGTTTGTCAAAAGACAGAAACATTGCTGATATATAATGGATGTCCTTCTTTCTCTAGAAAGACAATAATACAAATTCATAGGATTAATAGGAATGTGAGTTTTTCCAACATTTCATGAAATCAGCAGGTGAGTAGGCATCCATTAGAAGTGATGGCCTTGAAGAGAGAGGATTTCCCTCTTTTTCAATAATTGAGCCTTTTCCCACTTTAGGTTAATCAAATGGAGGCTTCAGAAGAAAAAATATGTTACTGATAACCATAACCTGTTTCAACCTACCTGTTGCAAAAAAGATTTGATGACTTACTAGGGATGTGTATTTTATTTAATAGGCTATATGGCGAATGAAAGGGTAAGGATGGCAGTCAGATGAACTTCAGGTGACTAAAGCTATATATTATCAATCTGGCATAGTGGTTCTTAACCTTCCCAATTGCCATGTTGTTACAAATGGAAAATAGGGTTGCGACCCACAGGTTGAGAACCGCTGCTCTGGCAGGTTAACTATAGGCTGGCCAAGGACCTTAAAGTGTGCAGGCAGTGATGGCTCTTGTTTTTGTTGATCCAGAACTCTCACCATGCAACCTGCTTTCTAATAACCATCTACTACTGTCCGCTTGCTCCAGGACAGTTATGTGATCCGCTGATATGTAATTCAGGAAGGCCAGAGTTTTCCCACCTGAGGGTACAGAAGACATCCTAACCCTGGGGTTACATCATTGGTGGGATCTGTGTCAGGAACAATCAATTCTGGCACCCAGCCTTCCTGACCATGGTGACAGGTCCAAGGGGAACATGTGATACAAGGAAACCAATATACCTCTTATCCAAGAGTTGTGTTTAATTAGACTTGGGGAAGAAAATCTCTTGCTTGGATCTTATCTGTTGATAGTATTTCAGTCTAATATGGTAAAACCTTGTTTTTAAGTTTCTCATCATGCACAGAAGCTTGCTAAGCAGCAGAGAGAATAAGATAAGCATTGAGGTGAGGCAGGAGAGAGGAAGATGAGAGAGAGAACAAGAGTGTGCCCATGACAGGCTTACTGGTGTCTAAATTTCTGCCCTTTACATGGCCCACTTTGGGGCAGTAATAAATTTTGCCCATTATTTATTTGTTCTTAAGGTAAGTACAGAGAAAGGGCTAACTAAAATCAAATAGAGTCTTAAGACATATACAATAACTTTTCTCAAGACCTGCAAATGTCATCATAAAATAAAAATTTTGGTATGTTGACAATGCCAAAGCAGTGGAAAGACTAATCCGTATAACTGCTTTCTCAACAGAAATGAGGAATATGATTTCCTGAGTACTCAGGGCCTGATTTTTTCCAAAATGAAGAGGAATAGTTCAAGCCATGGAGCCCAGTATGTGAATTAAGGACCCTATAAAAGCACCCATCAGAGTGAGTGGGAAATAGTAACTAGTTTATGTGGCAAGATGCATGTGGAGTTTAGAAGGATGGAATCAAAAATTATGTTCAGTAATGATGAACTACCCAAGACTTTTCCAAGTAGGGAAGGGGCACATTATGGTTCACATTGAGATAAATGATACTGTCTTACAATGTACAGGATAGCAGAGGCTGATACTGAATGAAAAGAGGGATCTTAGACAGTGATTGTAATAGTTGAAGTAAGAAATAGCACAGGCACGTGCAGAGCTTGTCAGTGAGGCTGGAGTGGAACAATCAAAGAATGTGAAGATGCAAAGAGTTTTTGACTGAGAAAATGGTCGTGTGAGAAAGATGGGAGTGGACTGGCTTTGCGGATAAGTGGAAGTGTAGAAATAACATGGTGTGTTTGCTTTTAGCCTTTTTGCATCATTTGTTCTTATGAACTTGCTGGAGCCATCAAGTGGCTGGAAATGTAGACCTTGTGTTTAAGGTGGAGGTCAATGTGAGTGTGAAACTCACACAGCTGAGAAGCATCAACTTCAAATTTTGAGCTGGATCTATAATATTAGAGACTGACTTGAAAACATGTTACAAAATAAAAAGTGAAGCTAATAATATTGTAATCTGATACAAAAATTGCCTAGACCATACTAGTATTACAAAGACAGTTAATTGGGAGAAGAGAATTTACAAAATCCTGAAAGGCTAGAGCACTGTCTCTCTTACCCATCCAAGGAGGTATGAATTTTCTTCAAAGAAAGCAGAGCCTGGGAATACAGAGTTGGCTCCGGCATGATCAGAATTCCAGTTTGGCACAACCAATGGCAGGTGACTGCTGCCCGGACCTGGGCCTGGGGCTCCAAAGCTATTTGTGCTGAGATTTGAGGATCTACTTCCGTTTTGTCATATGTGTGGTATGGGTATTATGGTATATGCTTGTGGGGTGGCGTGTCCACATGCACATTCATATATGTACGAATGTGTCCGTGTGTGTTTGCGTGTAGGCATGTATGATTGCTCTCTTCCAAACTAAAATAATCTGAAATGATGCAAGGTAATTGCTGTATTTCAAGTAATTTGATGAGTTAACTTGACAAGATCAAAAAAACTAAAGTAATTTTGCAAGCTAACTATAAAAAAAGATTCCAAAAGGAAGTATATTTTATAGATTATTAAATTTTTAATTTCAAAATCATAAGGGGGTACAAATGTATTTGTTACATGAAAATACCTTGTATAATCCTTAATTCAGGGCTTTTGTTGTGTCCATCATCAGAATAGTATTGTACCCACAACTCCTCTCTCATCCCCCCTTCTTTGTTTTCAATGTCCCTTCAATCTCTTTGCGCCCATGTGTGCTCGTCATTTGGCGCCTACTTACTAGTCAGAATATATGGTGCTTGGCTTTTCATCCCTGAGATACTTCACTTAGGATAATGGTCTCCAGTCCCATCCAAGCTGCAGTAAAAGATATTATCTTCATTCCTTTATGTGGCTGAGTCGGACTTCGTGGTATACATATACCATATTTTCTTTATGCACTCATGAATTGATGGGCTCTTACACTGGTTCCATATCTTTACAATTGTGAATTGTGCTGCAATAAACATTCAGGTGCAGGAGTCAGCAGTCAGACTGCTGAATTGAATTGTAGACCTACATTTATTTCCTTGAGGAATATCCATACTGTTTTCCATAAAGGTCGTACTGCTTTGCAGTCCCAACAACAATTCATAAGCATTCCTATCTCTCTACGTTTGTGCCAACATCTATTGTTTTTTGACATTTTTATTAATCAGCATTCTGACAGGGGTAAGATAGTATATCATTATAGCATTAAATTGCATTTTCCTGATGATTAGTGATCATTTTTTCATCTGTTTGCAAAACATTTCCCTATCTTCTTTTGAAAAACTTTCATTTATGTCTTTTGCCCACTTTTTGATGAGGTTCTTTCTTTAAAAAAAAAAAAAAAAATTATTTAACTTCAATGAGTTTAATTTTTTTATTTTAAGATATTACAGGGGTGCAAATGTTTTGATTATAGGAACTGTTTTTGTACAGTTTGAGTCAAAGTTATAAGTGTGCCCTTCACACTGCTAGGGTACATTGTACACACTAGGTCTGAATTTACATATCCCCTCCTACCCACTCCCACCCACTTGACTTCCATTACTATCAAATATGCACATAGATGTTGATTAAGTATTTTCACTTTAATAGTAAGGACACATGGTATTTCTTTTGCCATTCCTGTAAAACTTCACTTAGAAGAATGGTCTCCAGCTCCAACTGAGTTGTTGCATAAAGGTATTATTTCATCATTTTTATAGCTAAGTAATCCTCCCTGGTATTTATATACCAGATTTCTTTGTATGTGTGCTGATACGGTATCTTTTTAATTAAAAATGAGACAATCCTTTGTACCTTTGGAGGTTTCCATTTAAACTGCATGCTCATGTTGTCTATTTAAATAATATTTTAAAAATGTATACATAGGAACAAGCCATAAAACTGCACCAACTGGATCCCAGATCCTCTTTTCCCAAGGGCAGCCCATTCTTGGTTGTTACTAGATATTATTAAATCCAGTGATATATTGAGGGGCATTTAGGTTGGTTCCACATCCTTGCAGTTATGAATTGTGCTGCAACAAATATTCAAGTGCAAGTGTCTTTTTCAAAAAACGACTTCCTTTCCTTTGAGTAAATACACACTAGCAACAAAGCAAATAAAATACCTAGAAGTTTATTTAACCAAGAAAGTACAGACCTCCACAGTGAGAACTACAAGTCACTAAGGAAAGAAATTACAGAAGATGTAAATGGATGGAAGGTATATCATGCTCGTGGGTCAGCAGGAAATATCTATTGAAACTATGTTTAAGACTTACTATGCTGCTGTATAATGCAACTGAGTAAATTACATCTAACTTAAACAAAATTATGATAAAATTTTTCAATACCTTGATAATCCAGATTTACCAGCTTTATTCTACTAGAGGAGACTCACATAATTATATTACCTTTTGTCTCAATAATTTTCATGATAAAGTGTTGTATTTTGTTTTTACCACCTCTAACTGAATAACCAAACATTAATTTATATCTTCTTATTCTAGCTGGTTACTCAAAATATTTATGGTCTAATTTTACAAAATTTCTCTGTTTTGCCATTAACATATAGAAAAGAAACTTCTGTTTAGTGTTCTGGTAGCTTACACAATTAGCAGTTAATTCTAACTGGTTGTTCAAAATACTGATGTTCTAATTTTCAGAAATTTCTTCATTTTGCTATTAATATATAGAACAACTGCTGTTGTTCAGTGTTCTGGTAGCTTATAAAATTAGCAATTAATTTTAAGAAATACAGTTTTTATTATATTCATTATAAATAGGAATTTTCCTTTATTTTTCAAGAAGAGACAAATTACAGAAATTACACTTCTTTTTTTGGTATATCATTCCATTTATTTAAGTTTCATTTAATTTTGAAATGCTGTGCAAGCAGGTTTTGCAAATCTTTTGTTAGATTTTTGTTAGATGACTTTGATGTTGTTAAAATCATCTTTTAATTATTTCAAGTTAACATACAGAAATGAATTGGTTTTATATGCTGTCTTTTCTCTAGTATTCTTATATATATTTTTTTTAATTTAATTTTTAATTAAAACATAACAATATACATTTATGGGGTACAATGTGATGATTCGATATACAGTGTGGAATGCTTAAACTGATTAATTAGCCATCACCTCACTTATATTTTGTGGTAAGACATTTATAATTTACTGTTATTTATTTTGAAATACAGCTTTGCATTGTGCACATTGGGTGAGATCCCACCAAATATCCTCCCTACAATCAGCCTCCCCCCTTCCGCTCCCCTCTTCTTCCTCGCCCTTCCCCCTTGCTGGACTATATTTGTTTTCCTATTTGTATGAGTATGTAAGTGCTTATATATTGGTTTCATAATAGTTTTGAGAACACAAATTACAGTTCTTAAATGCAAAATTCTCTGTGTGTGCACACACATGCTCTGGTACAATATACTTTATGAAGTCTTCATTTCTTATTTAATAAATCAAGTGTCAAGAATAATTTTCAAAGGCCTATGAGCACATGGGATATATAAGCTTATTATGGTAATATAAAAAGCTAGTGGATAAATATTTATAATTTTATCAATATTGCTCATTCCTCAAGCCATTCTAATTGATAGGTCTGATGTAATGGATGAGAGTCTACTAATATTCATGTAAGGTTTAGAAAATCACATTATCTAAATCAGGTAAGTGATAGATTGAAGAGCACTACCCATAAATCTATCATGTCTTTCCTGAATTCTCTTTTACCTATTAACTTTAAATTTGCAGCATAATTATTAGTTTCTTTGTCCATAGCATAACAGAAAATAAGGCTCCTATTTCTAATGTACCTGCTATTGTTATAAATAGCACTGCATATACAAAACAACAAATTTTGATTAATCAACTGCTTGGCTAAAATACAGAGTAGAAATTATTTCTGTTTTAGACATTTAAAAGTTGAGCCAATCTGAATATTATGAATTAATAAATCTATATATTGCAAAGATATGTTTATATAATTATAGTCAACACTAAATAATGACTGTCTTAGTGTTCTTGTCATGAATAAGAGATTAAAGATTAAAGATTTAAAACATTTCTAAAATATAATATCTTTCATCTGCTGCTTTTATTTCAGAAAGTTTGTTTTCATCAGTGCTTTACTGTGAGAGTGTTGAAGACACAACAGGTCAAAATTTCTTTGCCAAAGGAACAACAACAACAAAAAAAAGATAATGATATACCACATGCATTATAAATGAGGAATTTAAATTTAATCACGCATATATTGAGCAATGGAAAAAGATTATCACTCAACCATAAAATGTTTTTAAAAGTAAAGAAGTAGACTATAATTATGAAAAATATTTAATATGGTTAAGGATTAATTTTTAGCAATTTCTTCTGTTTTGCCTACTTCTCTTTTTACATATATATTACATTAGTTATCTCCTGTGGTGTAACAAATTACTTCAAAGTTTTGTGGCTTGAAAACATACACATTTATTATCTCATGGTTTCTTTGCATAAGAAATCCAGTGTGGAGGGGCCAGGCACAGTGGCTCACTTGTAATCCCAGCACTTGGGAGGCCAAGGTGGGTGGACTGCCTGAGCTTACAGGTTTGAACCAGCCTGAGCCAGAGTGAGACCTCATCTCTAAAAATAGCCAGGCGGGCGCCTGTAGTTGTAGCTACTTGGGAGGCTGAGGAAAGAGAATAGCTTACGCCCAGGAATTTGAGGTTGCTGTGAGCTATGACACAATGGCAACTGAGTGAGACTCTGTCGAAAGAAAGAAAGACAGAAAGACAGACAGAAAGACAGGCAGAAAGAAAGACAGACAGACAGACAGAAAGAAAGAAAGAAAGAAAGACAGACAGATGACAAAAAGAAAGAAAGAAAGACAGACGACAGAAAGAAAGAAAGAAAGAAAGAAAGAAAGAAAGAAAGAAAGAAAGAAAGAAAGAAAAAGAAAGAAAGAAAGAAAGAAAGAAAGAAAGAAAGAAAGAAAGAAAGAAAGAAAGAAAGAAAGAAAGAAAATAAATCAAGTATGACTTTGCTGGGTGCTGTCACTGACTCAAAGTTTGTCATGTGGTTTCAATCTTTTGATCAGAAATGTAGTCATTTCAAGGCTCAACTAGAGATAGAGAATGCACTTATATGACAACAAAGTTGTCAGCATGACTGAAAAGATCCGATTCTAAGCTCACTCTGTGGCCTCTCAACAGGGTTCTTTGGCAGCTGGCTTCCTCTGGTATGAACAATCCCCACAAAAGAGTTAGAGAAAGACCCACGGTGTAAGCTGCAGTCTTTTTATGACCTAATCTTTAAAGTGATAGCCTATGACTGTGTCATTTTGACAATGAATCAGTATATCCAGCCCACAAAGGGAAAGGATTATAAAAGATGTGGTTTCCAAGAGGCAAGGGGTCATTGTAGACTATCAGAGAGGCTGCCTACCATCCCTGTTAGCTCTCTTTAGGAAATTTCTCATTTTGTTTAGTTTATTTGGGGCCATCACAGCCCTTATAGAACTATAAATTCATCAAAATGGCTACAAGTTCTTGGATTCCTTTTTCATAAGAGCACTCAACTGTCACTCTGCAATCTCTCCATGTTCCTGGCTGTTCCTCTCCTATTGTCCTCAGATGTGCCTACCCTTTATCAGACTCCTCAAGCCCCTGAAATCTCTCCTGCCTCTTTCCTCAGCAGACAGCTCTGTGTTCATTTTTTGTGGAGAAAATAAAGTTCACAAAGCATTAATGATCCTGACTTCTTACCCCATCTCCAACCCACAAGGATGTATTGGATCACGTATTCTTCCTCACTTCTTTCTTTGCAAACCTCAGAGGAATATTTTATTTCTCTTTCTGTAACTCTAGCCCTTTGGGGTTGATGGCAGAAACTTAGCTATGTTTTCCAGGATGAATTAGAGTTTCAAAACTTCTCTAATGAGGAAAACCACTTTGGGAATGCTCTCCCCTGGAAATTCTGATTCAGTGAGTTGGGTTGGATTCGGAGCTAAGGATTTTGCATTTTAGCAAGCACTACAGGTGATTCTTCAGATAGATTTTAGAAATAGTAGGTGGTGTCAGTTAAGTAAGACTATCTATTGAATAGTAATTTGGGGGGGTCATATTTACTGAGTGTTATAAGGAGCACAAAACTATGTTCTAGAAGAGAACTAACATATAGTTTCTATAAAATAGACTACTCCTTGAGCAAAATAGCTAATATGATGACAAACAGAAATACGAACACTTTTTAGTCATGAATAAGGTGTCAGAAATCTCTATATAAGCTTGAGTGACTACAATCACCTAAGTTTTCTTTGGAAAGTTTTTCACAATATTGAAAATCCTGAGTAATACTTTCAGTAACTTGAACATGCTTTTATTTTTGCTTGTGTTTTTCTTAGAGAAAATGAAAAAACCATTGTGGGCGTAGGTTTTATTCTAAATATGAAAAAATTATATTTGTATTAAGTGATTTTACTTGGACTATATGGAAAACAGGGGTATTATTACATCATTTAGGAAAGATGTAACTGATGAAGGAAAGGCCTGTGACCTGACTTGACTCAAACTGTCCAGATAACACACAGATAATTTGTAGAAAAAGATAGCTTCATGACCTAATGAAGCTTGAAAGAAACTGACATGCTATTGAGTAACTAACTACGTGTCTGATTCTAGGATAAGAATTTTATAAACATTATAATTTAAGCCTCACAAGCACTCTGGTAGGGAAGTACAATTAAATTTTCTAATAGATGAATAAATGAAGGCTCGAATATGCCAAATTACAGTGAGTAAAGGGATAGAGTTGGGAGGATATTTGAGCCCTATTCCAACTTCATTTCATTTAACATTATAATATAGCCACCTTTTAAATTAATGGATCCATGCTTTGGATACAATATCATTCTTAAAATAACATTTATAAAACACATAGATATATGTATGTATGTTTATATACTAGATGTATGTATCTGTAGGTGTATATGTGCAGAGAGAATGAGAAAGAGAAAGAAAATCTGTAAGCACTCCAATAAAAATGCTAGTGTTCTTTTACAACTTGAAAAAGTCTGGCATCTTAAACTTCATGAAAAACAATTTAAATTATAGAACAAATTCACAGACATCATTGAACAACTTTCATTTCTGACTGTAGCATTTTTTTAAAAAAGTGGAATTGAATAAATGGCATTTCTTTGAAACCTTTGAACCAATATTCAAAAAAGATTTTTGCTTAGAATTTCCAAAATTAGTAAAATGCACCACAGAACTATCTCCAAATGTAGGGAGGAAATTTCAGAAGGAGACAAAGTCGTGTTTGGTGTCAATTACATCTCGATACCAAGATGGCTAACTCTTTAGTGTCGCTGAGCTCCTGATAAGACAAGGAAACTACATCCCAGCATGCCTATCAGAAGTAACTTCTCTTCCACTTAACAAAAATCTAGGTAAAGAGACTGAATCTCAGCCCCTTTCTTTACAACTGGGTCTACCACTGGTGACCTTTCCCTAAAGCCCCTCCACCTCTAGCATCTGACATCACTTGCTCTTGTTCAGCTGCTGATTTTGGAACCTGCAATAACCACCCACAACCTATGACTTGAACACTACTTCCTAAGGTATAATTCCCAGCAAACGCTATTGATAAATCTTTGGCTTCTACACTAACAGCTAGCTCCTGAGACGCAGGAGAGTTCTGAGGCCTCAATCAACTGAGAGGACATTATTTAAAAACACTTTAAAAGCCAAAAAAGTGCTCTAGACCTGTAGAGGCTTTTGGCAGGGCTTTTTCTCGTGAAAGGTTTTTATAGATCCCATCAGAGTGTGCCTGAAGAACTTGAACAATGTGGGGAGACTGAAAACAACATTTTTCCAGATGCCAAAATGGTCATAGAAGAAAATATTTAGTAGTGAATATTACCTTGGAAAATATTGCTATTTTAAGGAGCAATAAAATGCTCCTTCTTTCATTTCAATGTGATTAATCAAATGAGAATAAAATGAAAGAG
This sequence comes from Loris lydekkerianus, assembly GCA_963574355.1. NCBI lineage: Eukaryota > Metazoa > Chordata > Mammalia > Primates > Lorisidae > Loris > Loris lydekkerianus. Next base: position 19,489 of record CAUYPK010045932.1, read on the forward strand.
AAATCTTCAATTGAGACAGGGATCAGAATCCATCAGGATTTTGATGAAATTAAAAAAGTTATAAAGAAGTAATTCCATTTCAGGTATGGATTTTTGTTTCATTCTTTTATATGCATGCTCCATGTGAACAATGAAATCTAGGTACATACTAATTAGTAATTAATATTCATCTACTTATACAACAGTCCTTAACGTAATGGTGATTAGCTTTACATATTTATAGTATCATAAATAACTGGTTAGAGAAATGAATCCTTTTCATTAGATTTACATTATGTTCCATAAGAGACTTTGTGCCCTGAAAATGGGAACATACAATGTTTTTAACCTCTGTTTTTTTATAGAAGCTGTAAAGTTTGTTCATGTACCTGATAGCTAGTTACTTTAGTAAAGTAACTAGTGGACATAGGCACCAACACTTAAGGTCCCATCCCCTCTTAACTATGCAAAAATATAACTCTAGCAGTTAACCTTTGCCTCTTCTGTGGCCTATTTTTTTATTTCTACTGAATGTTTCCCATCAACTCACAAACATGCTGGTATCTTAATGTAAGTATTCTCTTGATGCTACTGTCCTGTTTAATCCTGAGCTATCTGTGGCCTTTGACCCCATTGATCATTGTCTGAGTTTTGGCCATCAGATCATGCCATGTTCTGTAGTTTATCAATGCTTACTTCACAGACAGGTCCTTTTTAGTCTTCATTTTTGGTTACTTATAATCTCTCTGGCTTTTAAATGAGGAAATTCCAAGGTTCTGTCCTGAGACATTTTCTGTCTCTTACTTCAGTTACATATTTGGTGATCTCATCCAGTCTCATGGCCTTAAATCCTACCTCTATGCCAACAGCTTCCAAATTTATATCTCAGCACAGTTCTCTTCCCTGAACCCTAGACTAATAAATTTGACTGATGACTTTGTAGCTCCATTTGGAGATAAATATCTCAAACAAGGCTAAAATGAAATTTCAGATATTCTCCATGCAAGTTGCAAACACCCCCCCCACCCCACCCCAGTTTTCTCTATTTCACTAATTGTATGACTCCATATTTCTGTGTACTTAGGCAAAACACAGCGGACTATCCTTGCCTCTCCTCTTCTCCCAGCCTGCACTCAATTAATGACCAGATTCTGACTTTCAAAATATAGTCAGTACTGATGAATTTTTCAACCCTTTCACTGCTACTACCCTTGTCTAAGCCTCCTTCTTTTGCCACCTGCATTATTACCTCCAAATTTTGTTTATACCTCTTCAGTCCATTATCAACATGGAAGTCTCTTAAAATGTCAGATCATGAACCTCTCTGCCTAAAAACCACCAAAGTTTTCTGTCTCAGAGTATAACCCCAAATCCACACAATATCTACAGAGGAAAGCCCCTGTTCATTCTGAAACCATGAATTTTCGTCCCTTCACATTGTGTGGCTGGTGTCCTGACTGTTCCCTGATCAGTTAAGCCCAATACCATTTCTCCTTCACTGTTCTCTCGGTTTGGCACAGTTTCTTCCCAAAGATCCTCATGACCTGCTTTCTTACTTTCCTCATCAAATAAACAATATTTTAACAAGGTCTTTCCTGACCAATATTTAGTATCATACTCCTTCAGAATTTCCAATTACTATGTGTTGCTTTCATTTTGTCTGTAACACCTGTCATCTTCTGACATTGTGTGATGTACTCGTTGGCTTCATGTCTTCACTTTCTTACTGTGCTTTGGTATAAACTCCTTGAGAGCAGAGATGTGTATCCATTAGGTTCATTGCTATTTCCCCAGTTTTTGGTAGAGGGGTAGGTGCCAATATATATACACATACATGCACAGAGATGTGTGTATGTATGCACACACGCATGAGAAAGAGAGGGAGGGAGTGAGCAAGCTTAAAATCTAGTGGTTGAAATAAAGTTAACACTGCTCTTAAGGATGAAAATAGAAATAGCAGAAAACTGTTGGAATGATGACAATGAAGTTCAAAAGAAAGGGTGATTTATGGGGCTGGAAGCCTTGGGGGAGTTCTAGGCATTCAATCATATTCCTGATACAAAGGAAAATTGGGCATTTGATTAATGAGTTCTGAGAACCAGAATCTTCTACTATGCATTTCAGGAAAAAATATCTATCCTCTCCTCTCTCAGATCATTCCATCAAACTTTCTGCTGCTGGTTGCAAGCTTTCTATTCTGCTTGAATACTAATTCATCCATCTTTAGCAATGGGAGAAATAAGTTCATCCTCCTTTTTCAGGCTCAAACTCCAACTCTACATTTTCTTTGCATTTACTAGATAATAAGCTCTATAAGTAGATACTGGGTCTTTTGCAAACTAGAATTTATCTCTGTTTCCCCAGTGCTCAGCACATAATAAGCATATACCTTACACAAGTATTTGCTGAGTAAATGAATCAGTCTTCCCTGACTTCCACTTTACTACCATTTTGCCATTTTTGATTTCATACTATACTTCTTACACACAGTATTCTACCTAATATTCTATTATTATATTTGTCTGTATCCACAATAACTGCTGTTTTACCTTTTCTGGGGATGATTGACAATTTAAAATCATATATATTTAGGTATACAGCCTGATGATTTGATACAGGTAAGCATTATGAAATGATTACAACCAAGCTAATTAGCTTATCTCTCACCCCACTTAATGTCTTCTCTTTATTATCTATGTTGAGAACATTTAAGATCTACTCTCAGAAAATTTCAAGTACAAGTGTATTATTAACAGTAGTTGCCAGACTGTACATTAGATTCCCATAACTTATTCATCTTGTAACTGAAAGTTTGTACCCTTTGGCCTACATCTCCACATTTCCCCAGTCGTCAGCCTCTGGTAACCTCCATCCTACCCTGTGTTTCTTTAAGTATGAATATTTTAGATTCTACATCTGAGTGATTTCATTCAGTATTCGCCTTTCTGTATGTGGCTCATTTCATTTAGCACAATGTTCACTGGGTTCATTTTTCTTGTTACAAATGACAAAACTTTCTTCTTATTTAAGGTTAAATAATATTACATTGTGCATATACATATATATGAGAATATATTCACACATTTTCCATATTTATTTATTTATCAGTAGGCACTTATGTTGTTTCTATATCTTGGCTCTTCTGAATAATGCCCCAATGGACTTGGGAGTGCAGTATAGTACCTGGACATATGGATTTTATTTTGTTTGGATCTATAACCTTCAAACTGTTTTCTGTAATTGCTGAACCAGTTAATATTCTTAAAACAGTATACAAAGATTCCCTTTTTTTACATCCTCACGACATGTGTTATCTTTCGAGTTTTTTGATAATAGCCAACCTAACACTTGTGAAACAATATCTTATCACAGTTTGATCTGCATTTTCATGATGATTAGTAATGTCGGAAATCTTTTAATACACCTGTTGGCCATTTGTATGTCTTCTCAGGAAAAATGTCTATTTAACCCCTTATGCCACTTTTTAATTGGTTTATTTATTTTCTTGCTGTTGTGTTGTTGGAGTTTCTTAGGTATTTGTATATTAAGCCATCATTATACATATAACTTATAAGTATTTGTTTTTATTATGTGGGGTTCCTCTTCATTTTGTATTTTCCTTTGCTATGCAGAAAATTTTTTACTTGATACATAGTCCTATGCCTATTTTTGCTTTTATTGCTTATGTTTTCATATTATATCCATGAAATTATTATGAAGAACAGTGTCAAGGAGTTTTTCCCATACATTTTATCTTAGGAGTCTTGTCATTTCAGGTCTTATGCTTAAATCTTCAAGCCATTATCAGTTAATGTTCGTATATGGTATAAGACAAGGGCCCACTTGGCGGTGCCTGTGGCTCAAAGGAGTAGGGCCCCAGCCCCATATACCAGAGGTGGCAGGTTCAAACTTGGCCCAAGACAAAAAACTGCAAGGAAAAAAAAAGTCCATTTTCATTTTTTTGCATATTGATATCCAATTTTCCCAACACTATTTGTTGAAGAGACTATTTTTCCCCATCATGTGTTCTTGGTGCTTTTGTCAAAATTGGTTGACCGTATCTGTGTGGGTTCATTTGCAGGCTTCCTAATCTGATTCATTGGTCTATGTGTCAAGATATCTTGAAATCAATAAGTGTGAAGGCTCCAGCTTTGATCTTCTTTTTCAAGGTTGCTTTGGCTAATCTGGATCTTTCATGTGCTATATTAATTTTAGAATCGTTTTTTATTTCTGTGAAAATTGGCATGAGAATTTTGATAGAGTTTGTATAAAATCTGTAAATCACATGAAGTGGTAAGGTCATTTTTTAAATATTAAGTTTTCCAATCCATGAATATGGGATATCTTTCCCTTTCTTGTGTATTCTTCAATTCCAATTTCTTTGAACTGTTTCATTGTTTTCAGTGTTCAGATCTTTTACCTCCTTAGTTAAATTCATTTCTATTTTTTTTTTTATTTTGTTAACTTCTTTTTCCAGACAGTTTGTTAATATGTAGAAACATAGCTTACTATTATATGTTGATTTTGTAACCTAAAACATTACTGAATTCATCTACTAGTTCTAACAGTTTTTAGTGGAGACAAAAATAATCTTAAACCTATTTAGAGTTGGGCTATATCTATGTCGTGTTGTCCTTCTTACCTTTCCTTTCCTAAGAATGTGTCATTACTTAGCACTCAATCAGTAAACATTTAAATTACACCTTATAATAGCTATGATTGCCATAACAAATTCATACAAAATCTCAGGGGCACACAATAGTAAGTATTTATGTTGTTCATGCTTTTGCAATTTAGTTAAGTTTTTCAGCTAATCCAGTCTGGGCTCTGCTGGGATACTATACCCTACAAGTTGACTTTGGAAATACTGCACATGTCTCTTATCCTCCTTGGCTCAATGGGTTAGCGAGGCCATGATCTCACTGTAATGACAGATGGCAGGAAAGCATGCTGAAGCCTGCAATGCCTGCAATGGCCTGCATTTACCTGGAAAGCTGCTGTTTTCACCTGTTCTCTGTTGGTTCCATGTCTAGGCTGGCAGTCCTAGTTTGAGGAAATACACTCTATCACTGATAGGGAGCACTCCTAGGTCACATGATGAAAGGAAATAGAGCACGGTGAGTAATATGGTCAATAATGTAATCAACCACGTGCATTGCCTTATGAAACTAGTGTATGATGCCCCATGACCACATTAATGTACACAGCTATGATTTAATAAAAACAACAACAAAAAAAATAGTGTTCCAATAAAGTGACAGAGTTTCACAAAATAGTCATTCATTTCATGAATATTTTAAGAGTATCAACCATGTACTAGCCCTTAATCTTGTTCCTGAGGATACAAATACAAAAATAAACAACTACTACAAAAAAAAAAACAAAACAAACAACAATAACAACAGCAACAACAACAACAACAAAAAACAACAACAACAACAAAAAAAAAAACAGTAAAATCCACAGCCAAAACCACATTTGGAAATAAATAAGGAAGTAGTGACCAATTTTACAAAAAAAGTTATGTGAGTTGGCTTAGTTCACACACATATTAAAAAGAGCCTGGAATTGAACATAGGCTGGTCTGTCTTAAAAATAAACTCTAATACTACCTTCCTAATTTATACGTAATCCTGACAAGATTAGAATGCCACTTAGAGTTCATATTGTAAATGCAGAGAGATGACAGAATTCAATATCTATGTTAATATCATCAGATAAAGGAAGGCAACTTGCTCAGTTACCCAACTATTTCAGGCCAGGCTCCTGGCCTTGTGGGTGGAATATATGCTGTTGTTAGCTAAATGACCCTGAAACTTTCCTTCTCCATTTCGGAGAAGGTGATCATACACATTATTCGGAAGCAATGATACTTTAGATTCCTTAGGAAAAGTCTTTGAAAAGAGACATTGTAGGGATATGAGAACACACCTTGGAACTTTATTAAAACATAACCATGTTTGCTGTTGTTGGTGTTATCCAGTGCATTTTCACATTGCCTTCCCCCAACAAGCTGTTCTTCATAGGAACATATTGATTTAATCGACTCTTACGGCTGTAGCTGCGAAGTGCCCTGAATAACAATAAGGTTTTTTTTAATATGGAATATGACTTAATTTAGAGAATAACTGCTGATGCAAGATGGCAGATTCATTAAACTGCCTGGCTGATTAATGTATTCCCATTTGGAAAAGCTAGACTGGGGACTAAATAGCTTTCCACATTGATTGTCAGACATTCTTTTACATATCTTGTTATACGTTATGATGGATGTATGAGAAACGGCTTTAGGTAATCAGATGATATGGACAAAAGTTGGAATCTGTGGGGGTGGGAGGCGATCACCTGTATACAACAGGTGCCGCTTTTTCAAGTATAATTCCATATCAAATGTGATTCGCTCCCTCCTTGGCAACAGTGACAGTGGAATACAAATCTTTTATTATAAAGTAGCTGCTTCCCCTGTTTTCTCAATTTTCAGCAAATAGAGAGCTCCCTAAGTTCAAGTGGGAACCTGTTCTTCCTATAATCTGTGCCAGCAAAGTTATTATTTATAAGAATTTCAGAGGAACAGAGCCTTAATTGAAGAATTTGTATGGCTTCTGGTGCTTGTTCCAGAAACATCCATGCCCCTAAAACTTCCTGGCTATTAGCACCAGACATAGGTTACACAGTTCATTGCTTGGCTCCAAATGTGAGGGAGTCGTGTTAATCAGCAGCAGCCAGCTCTGCTCTAACTGGCCCAATTAGGATTAACAGTGGAGGGAAAATTTCTTGCCTCAAAGAACAGTCATGCAAACTGGACTCAGTTGGCAAGGCGTTTGGAGTTCAGTCCACCAATGGGGAGCCACAGTTACAGACCTGAGGGTTTTTAATTTTAGCTCATTTTCAGTGGGAGTTCTACAACTGCATCTATGATTTTTTAAATGTTCTAATTTGACGTAACAGTGATTATCCTCTAATTGCTTCTCTGCTTGACGAAGTCCTATCCTCCTGTGGAAAGATGTGTGGAGTCTTATTCAGAATTCTGCTCTTATTCCTCTTTTTTTTTTTTGAAAGTAAAGGTCAGAAAATGCCCAAAATAAAAGAAAATTCTCTGTACTTTTCACTTCCTAAATACCAGTTCAAAACAAGGAAATAAAAACAGTATGAACATAATGTATGTTAGAATGGTACTTGTGGTTGAGAGAAGAATTAATGACCCCATTTTCCCAAGGCAGCCCATCTGTGACATTTGCAGGATGTCAATACATTTCATCTCACCTTCCTGTTGAGCTGATTAGAAAAAGTGGCCTAGTGAAGATAAGACAGAGTTGCTTCACTGAAACAGGCCCTATGCAAGGCTTCGCCATGGTCTAGATCTACTGTAACCAGCACATAGAGTAGACAAACACCAAGGAGACAACTAAGAGAGGTTAAATCTGGACTCTAGCTCTAACCTCTGCATCCTTGAGTAGGGCCTTTTGATGGAATAACAATTTTACAGAACAAATCCCTTTTGATAAGTTTGGATTCAGTCATGGGGCTGCACTTAGGTATCTGAACAATCATGTGTGGCCTGAAGCTGTGGGTTTCCCACCTGCTGAAGAGGTTTGGGGAGGAGACCTGGCAGGCAGTCTCCTCAATTATGGGCAAAAAACAGTAGGTGTGGGTTTAGCAAATGGAAAACCCCACCAGAGGTTCCCATTAAGTTTGGAGTCAACAATCTAGTCTAAGTTGGCAAACATTTTATGTTAATTATTCATGGAAAGTAAATAATTTAGACTTCACAGATCATGTGGTCTCTTTTGCAAGTACCATATTGAGCTCTGCCATGTACCATGACAACAGCCATTGTTGACGTGTAAATGAATGAGTGTGGCCGTTCTCCAATAGAACATTAGATCTTGCCAAAGATAAACCAGAGTAGGTAGAAAAAACATAGGCTGGGGTTATGGGTATTAGGTCAGCTAACTGATTTGTCATGTAATTTCAGAACAGAATCAGTGATAGGACAGATAAGCAGAGCAACTTGGGTAGTGGCTAGCAGTTTCTTAAAAATCTCCTGCACTGACAAGAAAATGGTCCTCTAATCTAGTTGAAACTTGATATATAAATAGGGGCCATCTCATGTAGTCCAGGGACAATTATAGTTATAGCTACCTGGAAGACAGATGAACGACAGAACTAAGACATGACAAAATGTTTTACAAGCAACAGAACAGGGAAACTATGATCATGGCCTGAGCAAAATAAAACACACCATGCATTTAAATACTAGTTATATTATTGGAGAAAATGTTTATTCTCTTTGAGCTTCAACTCATCTCATAGTCCAATCATTGATGTAAAGGGGATAAGAAGAATATTCAACTAAAAAAATGCTATAACACAACGATGAGTTCTAACAAGTAAAGTACTCATTAAATCTAGTGTACTTCTCCCTTGTTCAGTACCCTAGTGAGCAGAAAGGCCATTATTATAATGATAACTAGTTTTTGTGAAATCCAAGTTTCATTACCTTTAAAGACATCTTGTCATGTTCTATTTCATTTTGAAATCTGCTATGTTTGATGAAATTGTCTTCTAAAAGAGTTCACTGAAGAGAAGGATGACTAAAAAGAGTCATCGACTATAGATTAAGTGCAAATCCAATTAGATGCAGATACAGAGCAAATACCACATCCTATTTTGACTAGGACATGATCACTATTATTTTGTGTTTCTCCCCTTGCTTCCTTCTCCTTTTATTCTTTTCCTTCCATTTCTTTTCACTCAGTAATAGGAAAGGAACAAGTAGGGAAGTTTATAAGGCAAATGCAAGTGTTTTGTTTCATAAATTAATACAGGGAACAATCCATAATCATGGATTGGGGAAAAACTTATAGATATGCTGTTTTGACAGTTGCAGAACTAATGGAAGGACTAAGATCTGTCTGATAGTAAAGGTAGTACTTCAGGATATATGCTCTACTCACACTTTGTACTGAAATTTATTTTAAATTTGTCATCTATTTGGTCATAGCAACTTTTTAATTTTTTATTTTTTGAGACTGAATTTCACTCTGTAGGTAGGGTGCCATGGCATCGTAGCTCACAGAAACCTCAGACTCCTGGGCTTAAATGATCCTCTTGCCTCAGCCTCCCTGGGACTACAGGTGCCCACTACCACTCGTGGACACTTCATCTATTTTTAGTAGAGACAGGGTCTCACTCTTGCTTAGGCTGGCTTCAAACTCCTGAGCTCCAGAAATCCTCCTGTCTCAGTCTCCCAAAGTGCTAGGATTACAGATGTGAGCTCCCATGTGCAGCTAAGTCATAGCAACTATTAATAAAATCTCAATCATAAGAATTATAATAGCAATAGCAACTAAAATTAACAAGTATTCACTGTGTATAAGGCATTATATTCAAGACTACATTTATTAACTTAATGCTCAAAACAAATCTAAGAGGTAGGCATGATTAGAATTTCCATTCTAGATGGAAATTCCATTCTAGATGGATAAAACTGACATATAAACAGGTAAAGCGATTTGATCAAGGTGACGTATTAAATAGCAGAGCCAGGTCTTTCCCCCAAAGAATCTGGCTCTAGAGCCTAAGCCCTTATGTACACAATGATGCTTCACATCTTCAAGAAGTCAGTTCCAGTACCAGGGTGACCACTGAGTCCAAGTTGGACTAGGACTTTTTGTTTGTTTTCTCACTGGAAGTACCACATCCTGGGAATCCCCATGGACCAGGGCAAACCCGGGCAGTAAATGACCCTTACAAATATCACATCATAAAGTTTGGCTTGGAGAAAAAAGCAAAGGGACCAAACTGTCAAAATAGTTATTATAAGATCCACCCACTAATGCTTGGGCTTTGTAATGAAAACAGAATTGTCCACATCCTCAGAAACAGCACCTCACCTTAGTTTAGATCCAATTATAACAGATTTACTTGATTGGTTTCCTAACTAAGGAAGAAGGAGCTGAAGAAAGCAAGAGGTGAAACTGACAGAGAAAAAAGAAACTGAAAACTATAAGGTCAAAGTCTGAAAGCATCTAATGACACTTAATAACATCGATTGTACATTAATGCACTGTATTGGTCAGCGACAGAAAATTGACTTAAACCATTTCCAGCAATAGGAGAAGTTTATCAGATGTCCTTGTGAGAAGGGCGTGGACACCATTAGATCACACCTTCTCTGATCACTGATTCCCTGTGTTGTAGTTTTATTCTTCTCTTGGGCTGCCTCTCTCTTCGTGACTGAGGATGGGAAACCCACACATCCTAAGTTTTATGTCCAGCCAAGGGAGAAAAGTGGATTATTTTAGCTTAAATTTGGAAAGCCCATGAAAAGAACCCATATGCCTAGATTGGGTCATGTAACCACTTTGGAACTAATCATGCATCTGTGGTCAGAGTTGGGGCCATATAAAAACATGGCAGACTGAAGTAGCCACATTGCCATGGTGTGGAAAGGCCTAACTGGAAGACTATCCTACGTTCTCTGCTGCACTGCTAGCATTCTGCTACTTCCAGTCTCAACCAACCTCCAACACATGCTATCTTTCTGTATGTATATTTTCAAAGGTCACCCCTTAATGAATTTTAAATATCCTTCATATAATGACAAAAGCTCCTCCTCCTCCCACCAATGGGAAAAATTAGCGTAATTACTTTTTTAAAAATGCACTGACAAATATGTTAGGATGGTGTTGGATATCAGAGAGTTACTTTTCTGTAAGTTCAGACATTCTGGTGATATCATAGCTAAAACCAGGGCCTGTTCAAATTAGTCTGTATCATGCCATGATCGTATCTCAAGTAATCCCTCAGTCAGTACTAACTAAGAAATGTAATAAGCCAAGATACCAAACACCTGTGTAATAGTTGAGGAAAAAATAGAACAAATTAGCACTTAGAAGTTAAGGAGGGAAGTTAACAATAGGATCAATGGAACCTGGTCCATTAGAACATAAGCTGTATAAGGGAATGGCTTTTTCTTTGGTTTTATTGACTGGGATATGCCTAGTGACTAATGCATAGTCGTCAATCAAAATATAATTGTTGAATAAATGGGTGTCTTTTCCTTGTTTCCTTATCTGGAAGGATAGTGTGTTATTTGGTTGACAATATAAGGCTGCTTGAGAATCTGTTAGTTGTTCTGGGTGTTGTCTTGAGACAAAAAAGTCTACATTGAGTTTATTATGCTACTGAGTGATAGATGGCTTTCAGGTGATTGCAAACAGAACAGTTATTATTCAAAACAAACAGAACAGTTATTATTCAAAACTTGAATATACATAGTCAGTCTTCCATTGTTTGTGTCTTCATTTCGTAATTAAAATATTCAGATCCTGAGAATAGAACCATGAATTAAAAATGTAAGCACAGAACTCTCTGGGTTACCAGGTTTATGTGGCTAAGGTTTCCTTTTATACTCCTCTTACATCTGTTAGTCTGAAATGTTAGTTCTAAAATTCAGGTATTTTGGCAGAATTCAGAGAATCGCGAAAGAAGCTCAGATTTCCAAAAATGCAGACTAAATGTCATAATATGTTTCTTGTTAGGTAAGTCTATCTATATTTGCCATAGTCTCACAGTCTCACTTTGTCACTCATGGTAGAGTGCAGTGGTGTCATAGCTCACAGCACCCTCAAATTCTTGGGTTCAAGCAATCCTCTTGCCTCAGCCTCCCAAGTAGCTGGGACTATAGGTGCCCGCCACCATGCCTAGCTAGTTTTTCTGTTTTTAGTAGAGACAAGGCCTTGCTCTTGCTCAGGTTGGTCTCAAATTCCTGAGCTCAAGCAACCCACCTGCCTCAGCCTCCCAAAGTGCTAGGATTATAGGCATCAGCAACCATACCTGGGATGGGTTTACTTAATATCTTGAGGATTGCACATCATCTTTTTTATATCTCCCATAACAGAAATATAGATAAAGCTCTATGTTACTTATAGCTAAAGAAAGCTCTGTAAGTTAGTGAGTTGGCATGCTCTATATTACTTTACACTGAGAAGTCACACTTGTACTCCTCTTCATTAGTGTGGTTTCAATGAGGCTAACTTTTCCTTCTGACTCCAATGCAGGGCATGTGGCCCTGGCCCCATCAAATACAACAGTTTATACCTAGGCCATAATTCATGATTCAAGAATGGATCAGTCTCTCCAGTTGAGTCCAATAAGAACTTTTTTTCTGGATTTATGAGAAAAATAAGACTCTTTTTCTCTGGAAATACTAATAACTCGAGTGCTTCCAGGAGTCTTATTTACAAACAGGAAGGAAAACCATTCCTGAGACTGAAGACCACCCAAGGATGAAGATAGAGGCCAGATAATATGTTCTGAGCTCTTGAATACCAACATATCTTAAGTCAAATCTTCCCTGGAGTTTTTAGTTTTATAAGCTTCCAAATTTCATTTTGACTTAAATTAGATGCAGTTGGGTGGAACTTATGTTGTTTCAAACAAAATGTTCTGACAGAGTTTATAGCAATTTGAGATAAAAATATGTAATAAAATATTTATAAAGGTTTCTGAATACTTCACAAAAGAGAGTTATATTGAAATAATATTGGTATGAGAACTTTGAAATATAAACATCTGTAAGGATAAAATATTACATAAGCCAATATGCTAAAGTATAAGTTATAGAGATAGAATCACGTATTCTAAGAGTTATCATTTTCAGAAACAGATTCACTTAAGAATAATAGCTTTACAATATCTATAGATGTCCAGCAGTATTATCAAATCAATGTGCAACCTAATTAGTTTCCTAAAATCATGTATAGTATTTATTTATGTGATATTCTTAAAATTAACTCTGAGTTAAGATTTTCAGAATCAATAAATACAATTTTCTGGTGACCTTCAAATGTTTACATTTAAGGGGCAGTTTCTTTAAGAATAAGAAAAATTTCTTATTATTTGAAGTGTGAAAACTGAACACAGATTGGGCCTAGCAATAATTTTAGCATAGCAGTAGAGAAAGTAGCTATTTTTCATTTAAAAGTATGGAAAGGTGACTGCCTCTCAAACTTATGTTAAATGTGCAGCTCTTTGACTAATAAAGGATAATTAAGGTGATGTATCTTTGGTGAACATTAATAATTTGCTTATGAGATTTTGTAAATAGGATCATGTTTATTTAATAAAGCTAAGAAACAAATTGAGTAGCTCCAGCAAAAGTGCTGTTAGAATATAGTCTAATGATATAATTCTTAGGAAAATAGATTTCACCAGGCATGGCTTAGAAGCTTAAAAGCTTTTTCTCAATAAAGTGAACATTTAGGCAAGAGGAAGAACTTAAGGCATAAGAATAGGAAAACATTGGCAGCTTCTATTATTGCACACCTGGAAACCGAAAGAATCAACTAAACATTCTTTCACACAGCAAAAAATTTAGTACAGTGATGAATGAAAAAATCAATCCACAAGATCAATAGCTTTTATATATACAAAGATACAATCATTTAGAAGATATAAGGGAAGAATAACCTAAATTCACAACATCTACAAAAAAAGATAAAATAACTACAAATAAGCTTAACTAAGAAATGTGCAAATTTCTATATGGAAAAACACCCCACAAAACCTTAAAGACTTTAGAAGTTACTAAAAGAACATTACAATAATTGGAATAATACATTATGGAAAGTCTCAGCCACTTGTCATTTCCTCCAAATTCATTTTATAATTATGTATATTAACATAGTCATGTGCTTTTTTTCTTAGATGTAATGGTAATAGATTTCCTTTTATTGAACCATTATCATACCCTGAAATAAACACCCTTAATAAGGATCCTTCCTTCCTTCCTCCCTCCCTTCCTCCCTCCCCCCTCCCTCCCTCTTTCCCTCCCTCCCTCCCTCCTCCCTCTCCCACTCTCTCTTCCTCTTTCCCTCCCTCCTACCTTCCCTTTTTTATTTTGAGACAGAGTTTCACTGTGTGCCCTGAGTAGAAAGTCATGGTGTCCTAGCTCCCAGCAATCTCAAACTCTTGGGCTCAAGTGATCCCCTTGAGCCTCAGCCTCCTGAGGAGTTGGGACTACAGGTTACAGGTGCCCACCACCACACCCATCTAGTTTTCCTATTTTTTTTTAGTAGAGACAGATCTCATTTTTACTCAGGCTGGTCCCAAATTCCTGTGTTCAGGCAATCCAGCGGCCTTGACCTCTTAGGGTACTAGGAATATAGGTGTGAGCCACTGTGCTTGGAAGAATGTTTACATTTCTAAGAAAAAAAAAAAAAAAAAAGAATAAAATGGGGCTTGACATGATGCTCGTGCCTATAATTCTAACACCCTGGGAGGCCAAGGTGGGCAGATGGTCTGAGCACAGGAATTCAAGAGCAAGAGCAAGACCCTGTCTCTACTAAAAAAAATAGAAAAACTAGCTGGGCATGGTGGTACATGCCTGTAGTCCCAGCTACTTCACAGGCTGAGGCAAGAGGATCACTTGAGTCTGGGAGTTTGAAGTTGCTTAAATTATAGACTCCATGGCACTCTACCCAGGGCGACAGAGTGATACTCAGTCTCAAAATAATAATTATAATGATAATAATATAATAAAATCATAAACATATAAATAAAATGGACATTTATAAACAAAAGAATCTTTGGGATGAGTCATTGTCTTTTCCTTCTCTTTACTTTTTTTTTTTTGCAGTTTCTGGCCAGGGCTGGGTTTGAACCTGCCACTTCTGGCATATGGGGCCAGCACCCTACTCCTTTGAGCCACAGGCACTGCTCCCTTCTCTTTACTTTTTATACTGAGCTTAACTGACATTTTGAGATGATTACCAAAATCTATAGTAATAGAACTTCCTATATAATGGCAAACTAGATAATAAATTAGTGGAAAACAAGATAAACTTGTTCATTAACCTTGGTAGATTTGCAGGCCATAGAGAAATATTTGAATAATTTTTTTACATCAATAGTAAGTGTAAGCACCCTAATAGATAATAAAAATGACAAGGAAATATTTAGCATAGGAAAAATACATTTGCTAATACCACCTGTGTGAATAGCACCAATTTCAGTATTCCTCACCATGATTTTTAAAATGAGATTTACACAAGATTTGGCAATGTATAAATTACTATGAAAGCATAAAGTACGATTTTCAGAACCAAATTAACTCTTTTGGAACAGCTACACATTTTTAACACAGTTTTTCCATGCAACACTGAATTCTGTTCTACAAACCAAAAGAAATGTATTCAATATTTGACAAGCATCTCTTACAAAGAAAGTATCCTCTGGAGTTAGCATTTTACCAAGCATTGAACAAAATACAGACAAAACAGACACAGAAAACAAGAGTAAAAAGAACAGCCAGGCTATCAACCAAATCCTAGCTTAAAATTTGAGACAGGAGATAGGAGTGTCAGCCCTAGTCTCCCAAAACTCAAATATGTGTCCCCACATTACACATATTCCAAACTGTCTGGAAACAGTTTTGTTTTATTTTAAAATCAACTTTAATTTGGGGCTAAAGCTCTTTTAAGGTCACTTCTGGTTCCAACAGTTTTTGCTGTTATTATATTTCATCTTTCCTGGGAAACAAAATCTAATGGATGGAAAATAGACTCATGCTTTTAATGGCTGTGAATAGATAGGACAGACGTGTCATTACAGGTACTGAGTCTATTCATGATATGGGAAAAGCTTTGCAAAGTCTCTTAAAAATTCTTGGAACACTTCTCCCAATCGCTCTCCATAATAAATTATTTTCTTTTTCCTTTTATTAATAATACTTCGATTTATCTCTTTATATTGGGGTTAGTTGTACAGTTTTCTATCCTTTCTTTACCCTGAAATGTATGAGTTCCTTGAGGATAGGGTATACCTTTCTTTGTTTTCTTGTTTTGGTCTCATGATTTTTTTTTTTTATTTCAAGTTAATGTGAGAGTACAAACAATCAAATTTGAATTTGTTAGAGTCCCTCTTGTAGCTATGTCCTGCACCCCAAAGGTGTACCATATACCCCTACATTATGCCCAGTAAGTGGGAGCACCCCAACCCCCCCCTCTCCTTTTCTCCCCTCCCTCATTCCCACACCCCCCAACTTGAATTGAAGTGAGTTTTTCTCCTCTGTGGGTGTGAATTAGATGGTCTACTGGCTTCATGTTAGGATTGAGTACATTGGGTATTTGCTTTTCTGTCCTTGTGCTACATTGCTGAGAAGAATGTGTTTCAGCTCCATCCAGGTTAATACAAAAGAAGTGAAGTCGTCATCTTTTTTATGGCTGAATAATGTTCCATAGTGTGCATATACCACAGTTTTTTTAATCCATTCCTGACCTGACAGGCATTTAGGTTGTTTCCATGTCTTGGTGATTGTAAATTGAACTGTGATAAACATGTTTTCCTTTTTTTTAAAATTCAATTTAATTCAATTATATTTTATCATAGTAAGAAAATTCAACATGAGATCTATTAGAAAGTGTACTTATCTTAAATAACTGATAGAAGGCTACTTCTCTCTTGCTTGGCAGCTAATACACTTAAAGTCAAATTTCTTGCCCACTTATGAACAATCTTTTCATTTTTTTTTTTTTTTTTTTTTTCTTTATTTCAGAATATTACAGGGGAACACAACTTTTGGTTACGTAGTTTGCTTTGTACAGATTGAATCAAAGTTATGGGGCACCCCTCTCCAAATAGTTTATGCTGTATCCATTAGGTGTGACTTTACCTATCCTGTTTCCCCATCCTACCTGCTATGTTTTCAGTGAGTTTTACCTGCATGTATGCACATAAGTGTTGATCGATTAGTCCCAATTTAGCGTTGAGGTGGTGTTTGTTTTTGTGTGCTTGCAACACTTCACTTAGAAAAATGCCTCCGGGTCCAGCAGGTTGTTCCTAAAGAAACTAGATCACCATTTTTTTACGGCTGAATAGTACTTCATAGTATGCACATACTGTATTTTATTAACACGTATTTTTATTTGTGTATTGGTGGGCAGTTGGGTTATTTCCAGATCTTTGCGAGTGTGAATTGTGCTACCATAAACATTCAAGTGCGCATGTGTATTTGGTGAAATGACATTTTTCTTTTGAGTAAATATTTAGTGTTACTTAACTACAATGAGAATGGCTGATAAACTTTAAAATTTGAAAGCAAGCCATGAAGACAAAAGACTGGTTAATGTTGATGGTAGTGAAGAAAATGAAAGATATACAAAAAAAAGGAGTCTTCATCAGTATACCACAAAATTATATTCTTTGGTGTCCTTTGGTGAACAAATGAGAAGCATGGTACAGAGAGAAGATGGAAGAAAGTTGAAAGTATTTTCTAACTAATCAATTTGCCCAGATTTTATTCTGTATCCTCAAAACTGAGTATTTCCCCACACTAAAAACTGTTACCGCTATTTTTAGAAGAATGATGGCAAATATATTTTTGCCTAAAAGTCTATAAAATTCAAAGCATTGGTTGAAAATTCGTTTTAAATTGAACTCGTCTCAAACATCAGAACTTTGAAAAGTATCGCCCTAACTCGGTCCAACGATAGAATTGTTTTGAAATTAAAGACAGAAACATTTTCACTAGCGAATAACTCGAACCTTTTCTTATAGATTTTGGTTCAGAGCATATTGTAGGATTAACTCAGATGAGATTCCTTGGTATGTGAGTCAGTTTAAGGATTTGTAAATGGAACGTTCACGTCCTATATGTTCATATGTCCTCAATTCACCATCATGTAATACTCATCTGTTGTTGTATCAGTTATCTACTGCCATATGAGTGTCATTAACAGACAGCTGGGTGGCACGTAAAAAGAGATGTTTATTAAACTCTTGTGGCTGCAGGGTTTAGTTAATCTGGGCCCCATTTACACATAAGTTGGCATCAGCTGTAGATTGCTGACTTTGCTGCTATTGTCTGGATTCACAGCCATAGGGTTTGTCTGGCCGTTAGCTGATCTATGATGGCCTAGGAAGAAGGTAGTTCAATGACCCAGCGCTGCTCACGTATTTTATCTTCTAGCCATTTAGCCCTGGCATATTTTTATAAGAATGGCAGAGGTGCAAAAATAGACAAGCCCAGTGGAAAAAGCGTCTTTCAATTCTTACTTTACTCACAATTGCTGACTTCCTTCTAACCAAAGCAAGTCATATGGCCAAGGGTAGAGTCAGAGTACACAGTAAGAGAACACTGCAGTTAGGTGGCAGATGTGTGGATGGATGAAAGAGTAGAAAAGGAGGGCCCTTTCGCAATGGTTGCAGCACAAGGCTTTATTCTGGCTACATTATAGGATGGTGGATGATATAGTCTGCATTCTTACAGGATTCATAGGTCCAGAACCTCATAGTGTGCTTATTAATATGCACCACGAGAGAAGAATGTCTTGGGTCTATTATTGCTTTCAGAAATTCATCTCTCCTAGGTTATCCTCCCTGTCTTTTTATGCAGGAATTTGAAAGAGGGTGATTTTCGTATGAGGTGACTTGAAGTATTAGCTGACATTATTTAATGACAAGTATAGAGTAACGTTATCTCACACTCGGGAATGGTACAAGGAGATAAAGGAAAAATGAAGTGACAAAAGAAGTGCGCTAGGAAATAAGACCTGTGGACAATTAAAATTCTGCGCCCAAGCCAAACAAGTGAAAATCTTTTAGGTTGATTGTATAAATTCAGCGTAGTATAGATTGTAACAGAAAACCATTTTGAGGTTTCTTATCGCCACTGGCAGCTGCGAGGCCTCCAAATGAAATTTCCTAATGAGCGTGGAAATAAATTTGCTCCTTGCCTGTACAGATTCTCTGCGTTAGTCTGGCTACTAACCAGCATGGACCAGCTGTTTCTCTTTCTTGGGCAGCACCTCCTCTTACTATGACATTTGAGTTTGGAGGGAATGCATGCTTCTTCCTAGATATTCCAGATATCATCCCTGTTTATTCTGTTATTGGCTTCAGGAATGACCATACTAGAAAAGGACATACTCTCCTGGTGTTTCTAATGAGACTGAATGAGGCACTTACAGGCTCTCACTGAGGACACTGTGGGGCCATCCCACGTTACTCTATGTTTGCCAGTACTATGGAGGTGGAGAAGCTTAAATCTGTATTTCCAAGACCCTTTTGCAGTGACAGTTCTTGATATGACATAGTTTGTACAAGCAGATTGGAACATGGAAGGAAGCAGGGCCATACTTTGCAATTGCTGTTGTGACAGCTAGAAAATGTGACCAGAAAGGCTCTTGGACTTTCTGCAGCTGCCTTTGCAGATATTTTAGTGAATGGTCATCAGGGGAAGTTACAGGCAGGGTGTGGGAGCTAAATATTGACTTCCTGATTTCGTGATGTCAAGTCACGAGGCTGTGCATTCGTGGCGGTCAAGCTCCCACTTCCTTATTTTCTCTGTCTATAGCAGGGACGGCCGCTCTGCTGGAGGGCTAATTTGGTGGTACTATTCTGGGCCTCATTCCTAGAAGTGTAACCTCCTGGCTTTCCAGTAATTTTGCAAGCATTTAATCCCTTCATTAAATGGCATCTGCTGCAAATATCTAAGTTTCTTTCTGTTACCTGCAGTTGAATTCCAATACAAACAATCATCCTCAAATCAGAGACATCAAGTCACTTATCTCTTTGCCTGGCTGCTAGAAATTAAATGTAAAATACAGAAGCATGCTGTTTCTTCACCAATTTTTAGTTTCTTTCATTGTATTGACTGTTCTTTAAAATTATGAAATATTTCAAGTACATAAAAATAACAGGAAATTATATTACAGATCTTTGGATATTCACTGCAAGATTAATACATTTGCTTCCAATGTTGTTTATTGACTAAAATATTACAGGTATATCCAAATTCCCTCCCTAGTGCTATTTCCTTTTATTTATTCTCAGAAGTAACCAAAGGCCTGCAGAGTGTGTCAGTATGTGCCATGAAGAACTTTGGTATTTTATTCTCCATATCCATAAACTCATACCAATGGGTAGTATCAGTTTGTGTTTTTATACTTCACACAATTGGTTTCATATTGTATAAACCATGAATATTTCAGTTTCCTTTTTTTTAACAGTATTATATTCCTGATATTCTACTTTTTAATCCATTATAGAGCCAGTCAATTTCTTTTAACTGATGTCTGCTTTTTACCCCCAGAGGCTAATTATACCATTTCAAGCCTGAGTTTGTTTCCAAGAACCCATTTTCCAGTAACAGATCAAAATCAGTGTGCGAATAATTAAATTTGTAATTTTCCCTGACCCTCACAATACCTCCCTATTTTAGCTAATGACGTTTACACCCCAATTGTTTCAGCGTCAAAACTTCAGTATCATATCCATACATTCTTTTTATTGTCGATCAATTCATTGAACACTTGGTCCTTGTCAGCCTTTAAGCCTGCTAAAATATTATCTCCCGAGAGAGATATTCCTAAGTAGCTTCCCCACCCCTTGGATTACCTTGCTCTAGCAACATGCTACGCCCTCCTTTCAGGACATTTATCAGAAATGCATGTAAACCCATGTAAATGGGTTTGTTTGTTGTCTGTCTTTTATAATTAACTATAAGCTCTGCAAAAGCTAGGACCCTGTCTTAGTACCTAGAGCTTGCTAGGTGCACAGTAGATGTTTGAATAGGTAGATAGATTGACAGGTAGGTAGGTAGACAATAGATTTGAAGTGTAAACCACTACATTCTAAATTCAACCTGTCACTTTCTGAAGAATTTTTTTCTTTTAAATGAAGACAATGTAAATATAAATAGAAGACACTTAGAAACAAAACAAATATAAAAACAAACAATGCTTTTAGAGTTTACCATATTACCTAATGATTATAATCATTAAAATGATAAATGCTTTATCTAATGCTAAAAGTGTTTCTTTTTCTTCCTTTTTTTATTTTTGGCAGTTTTTGGCCGAGGCTGGGTTTGAAACTGCAACCTCCGGCATATGCGGCCGGTACCCTACTCCATTGAGCTACAGGCACTGCCCCAAAAGTGTTTAATATATTTACCCTAGGATAAATGACTTAAAATAAGATCACCTTGTGAATATGTGACCATTTAAATATAAGTCACAGTTTAAATTTTTCACAAAAATAAATTTTGTCTCATTAATAGAATGAATTTTTTAAAGAATTAAGTATATAAAACTTCATACAATTTCAAAGATGTAGAAAAGTTACAAAAATAATATACACACCTATATATCTATCACCAAGACCAAACAGATGTTAACATTTTGCCATATGTGCATTAAATCTGTTTTTTAAAATAGGAAATGAAATGTTACAGATTCAGCTGAATCCTCCACTTTGTCTCATTTCTTCCCCACCAGTAACCAATATTTTAGAATTGTTTGCCTCTCCTGGGTGTGTCATGTGACATACCTAAAAACAGAACAACTGGCTTGGAGTCTGTAGCACAGTGGTTACATCGCCAGCTACATGCACCGAGACTGGCGCATTTGAACTCAGCCTGGGCCAGCTAAACAACAATGACAACTCCAAATAAAAAAAAAAAAAAAAAAAAAAAAAGCCAGGAGTTGTGGTGGGTGCCTGTAGTCCCAGCTACCTAGAAAGCTAAGGCAGGAGAATCGCTTAAGCCCAAGAGTTGCTATTGCTGTGAGCTGTGACGCCACAGCACTCTACCCAGGGTGACATAGTGAGACTCTGTCTCAAAACAACAAACAACAACAAAAAACACCCACAAAAAGAGCAACTATGTTCTATGTGTACACCTGTGATACTTACTTAAGAAAAAAACAATATGCAATTACAAAAGCAAAATTAAATGTGAAAGTAAATATTTGTGTATAGTGAAAAAAAATTGCAATACTTATAAAAATGTGAAAAGGTGATAAATGTCATAAACATCAAAAAATGCACAAGAGACCCATCATATTTTTAAATGAACTGTTGACCTACCTCCATAGCAAATTTTTCTCTGCCTTTATGACATCTTCTTTGATTCCGTATTCCTGTGACATTTTTTAATATTCATTTCTATGATGTGATTAGGAAAAAATTGTTTTCCCTCTAGCATGGCTGAACTAAATTTATTTTTAAATATTGATAGCTGGATGCATTAACCCTACCACTTCACACATGAACTGTCTTATAGTTGTGATACACGTTTACACCCAACATCCTCAGGGACTCAGGAGCAATAAATTCTTGTGAGGGGAAGTCACAGTATTGCTGAAGGTCAGTGGCAGCTGCTGGGGCAGAGAGGAACCGACCGGTCCCAGGGAGGAACTACATGCCCATTGGCCTATATCTTTCCTCCTACTCATCTTGTTAAAAAAAAAAAAAAAGATGTAAATATCACATTTACAAAGTGTACACGTCCTCAGTAATTCTCCCTGTATGGACTACCCTTCAACATCTTGAAACTAAGGATTTTATGATTAACATTGAGTGAATATTCAGTATGAAACATCCTCTCTGGAAAGAGGCCTATGCAAGTGAAACTTCCTGAAATTTAAGGTTCATTAGTGACATGTCAAATCTGCATGTGTTCATCTTTTATATGAATAGTTTCATTGCATTCATTTTTTAAATCTTGGTGGTTCACATAACTTTATTTTCAAGATTAAATTATGTTAATATTGGTCAATATGATGTGTTAATTTTAACTGCTGTTGTCTGGTACTTATAATAATGGGTATAATCAACCCACATTGATTTTTCACTATTTCTTCTAAAGGGCATTTAAGGCTTTTTTTTCCTAGTTGTTTTGATGTTATAAGCAGCACTGCAGAAAACATTCTTCTGTGTATCTCCGTGCACATATGTGATACTATTTTCAAAGTAACCAATTAAGGTGAAAATCTGGGTCATGAGATGTGTCCACTTTAAGCAAGTTGCTAATAAATGGCTCCCAAATTTCATATTCCAGTAATAATATGAGTCCTTGTTATATTTTTGTCAATACCTGGTAGTTCCCATTCTCATTAGTTTCAACAATAATATGGATGTGAGAGGGATTCTTGCTGTAGTTCTCATTCGCCTTCAACTATTAACTAATAACATTAAACATTTAATGTATTTTTTTATTGTCTATCTGGTTTTCTTTAACTGTGAATTACTTCTTTGCACCCTTGGAATATTTTTATTGTATTTGCTTTAAGTTTATTGGTCTGATTTAGAAATTTTCATTGCATTTCCTAATTAGTAATTTTTTTTCTGTTATACGTGATAGAAGCACTTCCTGTTCGTCTGTGGCTTGTAATCGTAGTTTGTTTCTAATGTCATGCAGAGAATTTCAATTATAGCAATTCAACTTTATAACCGTTTATGTGTTATTTTTGTTTCAAGTATATGAAAATCTTTTTTATCCTACCATAAAGATATACTCTCATGCTTATTTCCTTAAAACTTTAGTTTTACTTTTATATTGGATTTTCTGATCCTTTTGGAATTTATTTGGGAATATTATATGAAATAAATATTTTCCACATAATTAGAGTTCCTTTTAATTAACATACCATCCTCTTACCACTGATTGGTAAAGCCAATTAATTCATTTTACCTCTATTGAATTGTCTCTATTCTTACTAGCTGTCTGATCTTAGGCAAGTTATTTAACCTATGAAATTCTTTAGTTTATACAACTACAAATTCAGGGTGTCCCAAAGGTCACTCATAAAGTCATCATATATATGGAAAATGGTAATTTGTGTCTGATCAAAACAACATGGTACTGGCACAAAAGCAGAGAAATAGATGTCTGGAACAGAATCGAGAACCAAGAGATGGATCCAGCTACCTACCGTTATTTGATCTTTGACAAGCCAATTAAAAACATTCAATGGGGAAAAGATTCCCTATTCAACAAATGGTGCTGGGTAAACTGGGTGGCAACCTGTAGAAGATTGAAACTAGACCCACAACTTTCACCATTAACTAAGATAGACGCTCACTGGATTTAAACCTAAGATTTAAACCTAAGACATGAAACTATAAAAATACTTAAAGAAAGTGCAGGGAAAACTCTTGAAGGAATTGGCCTGGGTGAATATTTTATGAGGAGCACTCTCCAGGCAATTGAAGCAGTATCAAAAATACACTATTGGGACCTGATCAAACTAAAAAGCTTCTGCACAGCCAAGAACATAGTGAGTAAAGCAAGCAGACAGACCTCAGAATGGGAGAAAATATTTGTATGCTATACCTCCTATAAAGGTCCAATAACCAGAATCCAGAGAGAACTCAAATTTATTAGCAAGAAAGGAACATGTGACCCCATTTCCGGGTGGGCAAGGGACTTAAAGAGAAACTTCTCTGAAGAAGACAGACGCAAAATCTACAAACACATGAAAAAAAGCTCATCATCCTTAATCATCAGAGAAATGCAAATCAAAACTACTCTAAAATACCACCTAACCCCAGTAAGAGTAGCCCACATAACAAAATCCCAAAACCAGAAATGTTGGCGTGGATGTGGAGGAAAGGGCACACTTCTACACTGCTGGTGGGAATGCCCACTAATA
>CAUYPK010045938.1:0-15685 GCA_963574355.1 Loris lydekkerianus
TTTTTTTCTTTTTATAGAAAGTGTTTCACTCTTTCCCCTGGTGTAGACTACCGTGGTGTCTTTACAGCTCACAGCAACATCAAATTCTTGGGCTTAAGCAATTTTCTTGCCTCAGCCTCCTGAGTAGCTAGGACTATAGGCGCCCACCACAACGTCCAGCTATTTTTGGAGATAGGGTCCCACTCTTGCTCAGGCTGGTCTCGATCTCCTGAGCTCAGTCAATCCACCTGTGTTGGCCTCCCAATGTGCTAGGATTATAGGTGTGAGCCACCGCGCCTGGCCTTTTTCCATATTTAAAAAAATATTTTAGTTATTTATCTCTGTTCTGGTATCTGCTTTACTAATTACTATAACTTTCTATCTGGCAGAGTAAAAACTGCCTCCCGATTCTTTTTTTTTTTTTTTTTTAATTTATACATATACTTGTGTTTATTTGGTTTCTACTTTTTGCCTTCACAAAATTAAAAAGGCTTAAAATTTAATAACAATAACAATGTTTAAGATAAAGACTAGAAACAAAAACCTCGTAAAGAACGAATGAAAATAAATACATTCAGAAAAGAAATCAGATGATTGCTGCAATGAAATATTGAGTAATAATGATAATAATGCAAAAAAAGTAACATTCACATTGTCAGATAAAAGTATGTCTATCATAGAATGCTTTGACTCTGAGGTTCAGTGTGAAATCATCAGTTAGCTTCTTTTTTTTTCCCAAAGTCTCAAAAAATAGATAACTAATATTTATAAATAAAAATAGAAGATAATTTCAAAAAACAGATCATGCCGGGTCTTATAGACAATAGAAAAAGAAGAAATATTTCAAAATCAGTCTGCTTCATCTGGATATACCTGATATTTAAATTGGAAAAAAATATTATTATAAAGGGAAATTACAAACATATTTCACTTGTAAATGAGGATGCAATATTCTAAACAACATATTAACAAGTTTAATTAAAAATTATTGTTCAAATAATGCCTCCTGATTCTTCTTTAGATAGGTCTTGGCTTTTCTTGGGTGTTCTAAATAAACATTAAAAATAAGACTGTCAGGTTTTACAAAAACTTCCTTTAGAATGTAATTGAATTAATTGTGTTACCTCCATATAGGAAGCACTAACATTAGAATATTGCAGTGTTTTTCAACCTTTTTTATCTCATAGCACACTTGAACCTGTAGTTAAACTTCCATGGTGCATTTAAATTATGTTGATCAAAAAAAGAGTTAACAAAAGAATATACTTACTATGCTTTGAACTTCTTCCAAAAATAATTTAATTAACCACTTGAAAAATTTTCAAGATTCTAAGATCCTCTCCTGGCACACCAGTGTGCCACAGCACACTGGTCGAAAATCACTGGAATATTGTATTTGGTTTTTGAACACTTACCGTATATACTCGAGTATAAGCCAAGTTTTTTCGGCACAAAATTTGTGCCGAAAAACCCGAACTTGGCACAAATTTTGTGCTGAAAAAACTCGGCTTATACTCGAGTATATAGGTATATCTCTCCTTTTATTTGCATCATCTTTAATGTCTTCAACTAAGTTTGTAATGTTCTTTAATGTCTTGCACACCTCACCTTTTAGATTTATTCCTACCTACCTATTTTTGTGTTGCTATGGTAAATGGTATATTTTTTTTAAATGATTTTGCTGATATGTATAATTTTAATCAAATTTTATATGCTGATCATACGTACATTTACCTGGTTAAACTCCCTTATTAATTCCAGTACTCTTCTTTGGGGTTTATCTTTCTACCTATGCATAATGACACTTCCGTTTCTTCCTTTCCACTCAGATTTTTTATTTATCTAATTTTATTTCACTGACTATAATCTTTAGTACAGTGTTGAATAGAAGTAATGAAAGTAGGTATCCTTATATTTTGCCTGCTTTTTAAAGAATGTTAACCAGTGTGATGAAAATATGTCAAACGGTCTGTGAAGCTAGTGTATGATGCCCCATGATCATATCAATGTCCACAGCTATGATTTAATAAAAAAAAGAAAAAAAATGATTAAATCTTTTACTACTGCATATAATATTTGTGGTAGGTTTTTTTGTTTGTTTGTAAGATATACTTTATTAGGATGAGAAATTGCTTTTTCATTTTGAACATGATATTTAAAGTATTCACTTGAATCTTTTCTCTTTTTTGCCTTATAATTTTCTTTCAAGGAGGCTTATATTTCATGTATTGTGAGGCCACGTTTCTTAGAATTTCATCTGCAGAAATATTTGAGGCCTGGATCAAAGGGTATTCTTCCAGAGACAAATTGTGGTCATTATCATCTCAGGATCCCTTTAATTAAATGTTTGGCCTGCAAATTTTTAGGTCACACAGTTAATATAAATTGTCTTTATTTCCTCCCTTGTGCCCCCCTCCACCTAATTTTATGTTCAAGGTGTCACCCACTGAAAGCCTTGAGTTTAAGAGACCATCTATAATTTGACCTACCTTTTTTTTTTTTTTTTCTGTTCAGTTTTTGGCCGGGGCTGGGTTTGAACCTGCCACCTCTAGCATATGGGGCCTGTGCCCTACTCCTTTGAGCCACAGGTACCGCCCACTTTTTTTTTTTTTTTTTTTTTGTGAGACAGTGACTTACTTTGTTGCCCTCAGTAGAGTACTGTGGTGTCACAGCTCACAGCAACATCCAGCTCTTGGGCTTAGGCGATTCTCTTGCCTCAGCCTCCCAAGTAGCTGGGACTATAGGTGCCTGCCACAATGCCTGGCTATTTTTTATTGCAGTTTGTCTGGGGCTGGGTTTGAACCTGCCACCATCAGTACATGGGGCCTGCGTCCTACCCACTGAGCCACAAGTGCCACAAGAGCCACCCTTGACCACCTACTTTTAAAGGGTCATTGTCTCCTGTTTTCTCTATGTAGCTGATTAAAACTCAGGGACTCTGTTTTTTTTTTGTTTGTTTTTAGACAAAGCCTCAAGCTTTCACCCTGGGTAGAGTGCTGTGGTATCACAGCTCACAGTAACTTCTAACTCCTGGGCTTAAGTGATTCTTCTGCCTCCACCTCCCAAGTAGCTGGACCACAGGTGCCCGCCACAATGCCCGGCTATTTTTTGGTTGCAGCCGTCATTGTTGTTTGGTGGGCCCAGGCTGGATTCGAACCTGCCAGCTCAGGTGTATGTGGCTGGTGCCTTAGCCACTTGAGCCACAGGCACCGAACCTTCAGGGACTCTGTTAAAAAAAAAAAATGCTATATACCCCAAAGCAGCTACCAGTTCCCATGCTACTTATTTCTGTAGGTTTGTGCTTTCTTTTTGCTTATCTGCTATCTTGCTAAAAACAGTGTTTCCCTTTTGGCTTTACGCAGGCTGACAGGCGTATCTTGAATGATCCTGACCAAGATGAAACTTTAAATGGGTGGTTCTCAAACCTTACTGCCCATTAAAACCACTGGGGAAGCTTTTAAAAATTCTGAGGCTCAGGCCACACTCCGGAGTAATTAGATTAGAATGTCTCAGGGATCAGTAATTTTTAAAGCTCTGTGTGGAATTCCACTGTACAGCCACGTGGTTAAAAATAACTGCTTGGGCGGTGCCTGTGGCTCAAAGGAGTAGGGCGCCGGCCCCATGTGCCAGAGGTGGCGGGTTCAAACCCAACCCCAGCTAAAAACTGTTTAAAACAACAGCAATAACAACAAAACAACTACTTAAAATCTAGCTGCCCATTTTGATTCAGGTCTAGTCTTACTCAACCGTTTTTTTACTTTCCTCAGCCAAACAGTTTATATCTGAGACCAGGTGTCCATGCTTCCATAAAATAGCAAGTTTCTAATACTCCTGACCTTGTACAAACCAGTATACTTTCAGTGAAAGTGAGTCTGCTATACCTGTGGGCAACTGACAGGAAAGTCTTCAGCTTGTTTTTATTTTTATTTTTTTGACATCATTCTGTTTTTTATGTATTTCACACTATGCTGATACAATTTTGTTTTCCTCTTCTGAGAAATTTTTAGTGCAGAGTCTCTGAATTTGCTAATTAATTCTGATAGACTAGTTTCATAGTCTTCAGCAAATCAGTGTGTGATATGCTTGGATTATGAATAGCTTAGCACAGAAAATTATGTAATTCCAATAGAATAAATTAGAGCTAATTAACAATAATGGTAGAGTCAGTTGTCTTTTTGAATAATGCTCATTTGTTCAGAAAAGCACTCTGTTTTATTTGTAAAGTGATCTATGCTTTTAGCCATTACAGTGTTACAGCCCTTTCCTTTTGGAGCTAATAGAAAAGGAGAAGATAAATGATAAGAGCAGCTGGGCCAGATGTAGTGAAATGGTAGGGTCCTGTCATCATGCTTTGTTCTAGGTCAGACTGTTAATCGACCATAGTGTGTTATTCAAATGCTGTTTTGTAATTTAATGTTCAGAGCATTTCAAAATATGTGACATAATTATAAATTTGTAATTATTTCTTCTGAGGAAGTAATAATGGTTTATTTCTTGAAAGTAAAACTAAATGTTACACTTGCTGGAGCTTTCTTATGTATCTTTTAGGGTTTGGGACCAAGTAGGGTAAATAGAGATCTCACTACAGTATTAGCAAATGATTCATTTAACACATTAATTTTAGTGTCTACAAGATAAAAGACACTTCCAAAGTGAACAGATGGCTTAACCAGGAATGGCAGACTTCTCCTGGCTTAATGGTGAGAGTTGAGGTCTGAACGGTTTAGAGAAAAATCGCATTCTTTGGGTATGCAGTTGGGCAAGTGGGTCTTTGGAAGCCTGCTATTGCTTTCCATAATAATGGATAATTGTCATTATTTTCCTCAGGGGAACATTGTGGGGAATAACTAATTAATGATTGCAGTACACTTTGGAAGACATTCTGTAATCTCTTCACATTTTGCACTTGTGTATTGGGAGAGAATAAATGTGGATAAAAGAAACCTTGGAGAATGCTTTTATTTCCAAATCTTATGATGTAATGTTTTTGATATTTTATTTTGTTAAAAGGGTTAGTATCTTTTCACAAATACTATTTTAATTTTATTTCATGTTTAAAGTTACTGCTTCTCATAATTTTTGAAAAATTTTGCTGCTATGTGATAATTTTGTGTGCCTAGAAGTGGCACAATAAATTTTATATGAATGTCATCTTTAGACTAATGGCATCTTTTTTATACTTATTGGGTACATCGAGGGTTGTTTTTAAGAAAGGCATTCCTGGGTGGTGCCTGTGGCTCAAAGGTGTAGGGACTGTAGGTGGTGGGTACAAACCTGGCCCCAGCCAAAAACTGCAAAAAAAAAAAAAGAAAAGAAAGAAAAGAGAAAGGCATTCCTGTTGATGCATATTGGATGCTTTTGACTATCACCTTTATTTCCTAAGTCGATAGTATGGAAACTAGTTTCCAAAGATCCCTCCCTCCAGTGAATCATACCTCCTGGTATATATGCTCATGTCTAGTTTACATGCTGAATCTGGGCTGGCTCTTTCCAACCAATATAGTGTGATGAGATTAATGCCACACATCTTATGATGCCAGGTTGTAAGAAGTCCTGCAGCTTCTGCTTTAGTTTCTTAGAATGGTTGCTCTGGGGGGAGGTGGGTTTTCATATAAGAAGTACAGCTCACCTGAGATTTCCAGGCATTTAGAGAGAAGGAGACTTGGTCAGTTCACAGCTTTCTCAGCCATCCTAGGTGAAATGGCAGGCATGTGAGTGAAGGAACATTTTGGGTGTTCAGGTTAGTCAGGCCATCATATGACTCTTAAGTTGTCATCTGACTGCAACTGTATGAAAGAATCCAAGAAGAAGCTTTCCAGCTCAGAAGCCTGAGAGATTCTAAGAAATTGTTGTTTTAAGCCTTGGGGCTATTTGTTACACAGCAGAGAGAACCAGAATAAGATCCAGTGAAGACTGTTACACTGATTGCTAAGATACTATCATGGTGATTCTACATTTTGCTTACCTTTGTTGATATTATCATGAAGATCCTTCCTATGCCAAGATGATATTCTTGAATTGAAACTTGTCACAATAATACCTAAAAGATGTCTAGTTTCCTGGCTAGGGGGTTCATGCTTGCTTTGTAGTAGAATTGAGACTCTGTGAAATATTTTTAGTATTTCGAGAAGCCTAACCAAAGTGTTACTTTCACTCAAGGTAAGGCAGCACAGTTAACACAACTCATTTCTGTGCTTTTGGCTAGGTATATTTTAACTTCTCTGTGTGTCTCTTTGAAATGAA
Organism: Loris lydekkerianus; assembly: GCA_963574355.1. NCBI lineage: Eukaryota > Metazoa > Chordata > Mammalia > Primates > Lorisidae > Loris > Loris lydekkerianus. The sequence goes on from CAUYPK010045938.1 coordinate 6,223, forward strand.
TTATACTTAAATGCAGAGGTTTTATCTTACAGATGGAATATTTTAAAATGTGGGATTCTTTTGAGGACAATTCAAAGGCCTTTATTAGTTTATATTAGATTTTATTAATGTTTCTCAGTATCTAGTCCCTCCCTTCCAAGCCCCCAGAAGCCTGCATTTTCCGGAGCTTTTATGTCTGAATTGGGTGCTGATCCTGGTTCTGAACAATGGATGGTGGGCTGTGAACAGAAATGCTATGTCCTATTTATGAACCCACGCATGTATTGCTGGCATAAAACATCTCACTGTCTCTTCTCTTGCTGAAGTAAGCATGAAGGTCATGTGTTCCAGATAGTGCAGCTTCAGCAAGGAGGAAGGTCTGACATCCTGGATCCGTAAGTGGCCATATAGAGCAAAGTCCTCTATAGATTTCAGTTGGGCATGCCATGTGAACAAGAAATATTTTTCTCTTTTCTTGTGTAAATTCACTGGGATTTCAGGCCAAATTTTTAAAATGTAGCATAAGCCAAACTATCTTAATGTAACAAGCTACTAGTTAAGATATTTCTCCTCTCTTAAAATATTAATAACCTACAGCAAGAATGGGAGCGATGGCAGTCTTCACTGTCTTACTAGCACCAAGCTGTGATGAATGAATCCTAGTACTCAGCAGGGTGTTGACAGAATGACAGGACCTCCCATGTACCCAGAAAGGAGAGAGAACATGTAGAAAAACTGGGATTCCACAGAGAGTGTGATCCTATGTGGAATTTTTTGGTAGGAGAACTAGGAGTGCTGGGCCCTGAAAACGAAGTGTTCCTTCTTGGTTTTGTTCAGAACTTTTCCTGATCTTTTTCTGTTTTTTTTTTTTTTTCCCTTCACCTACACAGTCTCCCGTTTGATACTTTAGTGATATTTTAAAAATGAAAATCAGATGTTATCACCCTTGGCTTTAAAACATCGTGGTGGCTGTGACTTGCTGATTGGATTCAGGTCCACGTCTTATGGGGTGACTACTGTGCTCTACTGCCTGTGCTTCAGCCCTACTGAATTTCTGGGACAGGTTTTTTCTTCTGAGTCCTTTCTTCATTTACTCTCCCTTCAACCTTTACTCTTGTCCTAGTGAATCTCAGGCATCCTTCAGACATCAGCTCTGTCCTTCTGTTCAGGAATCTTGCTCTGACCACTGAATTTCTTTGTTAAGAGGTTTTTATAGAACTGGGTTTTTCTCAGAGCAATCTTCTCTGTCTGTAATTTATACATTTAAGTACAATTTTTTGATTAATAGTTGTCTCTCAGTCCAGGAGAGTAGTGGCTTGTTTTGTTTCCCTGCCACTTTTTGCTTAGTGTCTAGGAGATAACCAGTCCATGGCTGGGGGAATGAATGCTTCGTGGGCCCTTTAATGTAAAGGTCCAGAGAAGGCCAGTGGATGTGAGGAACAGAAAGGAAGAAGTAATCTGCAATGTTTTGTTGGCCATCCATAGTCAGATTTCTGGGTTTTCTATCTAATGGGATTAGATTTCTTTACGTTGCTTATAATAAATTTTAAGTATGTATTTATTTGATGATTTTACTTTTGTCTGTCTCCGCCATTAAACTTTAAATTACATATGTGGATTTTACCCCAAATTTTGCAATTCCTGTTCCTATGCATAACACCAGCTTAAATACTGAATGAGTGTAATAATTGACATTATAGGAAGTCATGTTATTTACATACTTTCTGATTTTTATTTTAAAATATTTTTATTTACTTATTTTTTTGAGACAGTTTCACAGCCTCAAATTCTGGGGCTCAAGCAGTGCTCTTGCTTCAGCCTCCTAGGTAGCTGGGAGTGCAGGTGCTCACCACTACATCTGGCTAGTTTTTTCTGCTTTTAGTAGAGATGGGATCTCACTGTTGCTCTGGCTGGCCTTGAACTCCTGAGCTCAAGGGATCCACCCGTCTGGACTTCCCAGAGTGCTAGGATTACAGGCATGAGCCACTGTGTCCTGCCTAAGTTTTAGAGTTTGTATGTTTCAACTTGTGTTCCTGTGACAGGGGACATACTCTGTTTCATCCAGTCTGATCACACATTTGTCATATGACAGGGTAAGCTAAGGGTTTAGAATGTGGCAACAGATACCAAAGACTTTAGAATATTACCTATACATTATTCCAGAGAATGTTAGAAACATGATATCATGTATCATGGTAAGTATCTTTGTGGTCAAATATGCCCAGAAGTACCCTTGATTGTTTTTTGGTGAATGCCTCCTGAGTCATCGTAAACCAACTCTTACCCTTCTTGTCATCAGAAGAGTCAAAGGGTCACTCTCTGAAATCCAGATCGACAGTGGTGAGTGAGGGCATCTGGTACTCAGAGGTCAAAGAAACATTTCTGAGCAACAGTATAATGTAGCCATTTATTCTAATGGTATTAGTGTAATTTAATATTGTTGCCAAATAGTTGAAATCATTTAGGCTTGAGTTTTCCAAATTCTTGATAAATTTCTTAAGTGAGTGTTATTTTTAAGAATATATTATTGTTTATTTGCTCTTTTGATTCTCTTGTCACATTTTCTTAACAAGGGAAAATTTTGATTTGGTGCTTGTTCAGATAATAAGATGGTGTAATGTACTCCCTGACCTGGTGGATGATTTCCTTTGTATTCTTGTTTTCTGTCTCCTTTCCTCTGCTTTCCCCTTCTTCTTTCTCCTCCTTTCTCTAGCCCTTTTTTCTTTACCCTCTTTCAAGACCCCACCTCTTATTTACATGCTATTATGCTTAAGTCAATCCATAAATATAGACAGAAAAACATAGAAATGTCAGGTTTCTATTTTGAGTAGGAAATTACCTTTTCATACTGTTTATAAAAATGTATTGCTTCTCTCAGGAGATTCATTCATCAAGACAGAAGTTAGTTCTCCTGTACAAAATGGAATGGAAATAGAAACAGTCAAGATACACTAGGATAAACATAGCAATCAGAGATTGGGTAGGGAGGGGAAGCATAATTTGGAGAGAAAAAAATGTTGGCTTCTTGTGAGGCAGAGAAATAGAGCAGCAAATGTTCCTTTAAATTGCAGCAAGAGAGCAAGGTTATAACTAGACTTTTAAATTTTTATCCAAGACTTCTTTGAACCAAAGTTGAGCTCCTGGAATTATAAGTGAGGTCCATGTGTATGTCGGTATCATAATTTCATGGGATTCTAGATCATTAAGTGCTAGATTACATCCTAAGGCAAGAAAGTCTATATCTTACCCAAAGTCACACAACCAGTACATGTTATTGCTGAGACTATAATCCAGGTATTTTGAACCTCGAACCATTTGTTTTTTTATGTCACTGCTTATGAGAACTGTAACCAATTTCTGGTCCCTGGAGATGTACCTTCCATATCACCCATGTTCTTCCTTATCCTGTCTCATTGGCTCTATGGGATATGATTGTTAGGACCATCCTCGCTACACTTCCAAAACTGGCAACCTCATCGTCAATGTCAGTATCTCTTAATTTAAAGAATAATGTGATAGATTATGCAGTCTAATTAGGGTAGCCTCACTTTTCTCAAAAAGAAGTTTATTTTACAGGTGGGCTACAATTGAAAATTCATTTTAGGAATATTCAGGGTCTTTTTTAAGGGAATTACTATCTTAACTTTTTTTTGTACATGTAATATGAAGTGAAGATTTTTAGTTCTATTTTCTCACGATGTATAGAAAATAGCATTTGTCTTACTCTGAAGCTAGTTTTGAGATAAGGCTTACAAGATAATTCATACCTACTACAACTAAAGTACTTTGAGCAGTCTGGGTAGGCAGGGTATACTATAGACTTTTTTTCAGGGAGAAAGCTTTATTTGCTTCCCTAAACACTTTCTCTTTTCTGTAAGTTCTTTATGCATTGAAGAAAATATCTTTTGCTAGGGAGTTTTTCTCTGCTCTTTGTAGTTTGGAAAAAGATGCAAGTTGGCAAGGCATGGCTTCCTCTCTGATTGTCCTTTTGATTGGGATATTTTTCTTTCCACCTGGCACTATTTATTCTGCCCTTGAAGTCAACATTTTTATCTGTCAAAAATACAGATTTTTGTGGCTTTCCCCCAAACTTTTGAATTTCTGACTTCATACCTTGTAAAACCCCCAAGTGATTATATTATGGTCTCAACCATGAGAGCCACTAGTTTATTAAGTAGTAGCCTGTTCCTTTTATAACGACCTCCCATTGAACTCTTGAAACTCTTGTTCCCTACTTTAACCCTTCATTAACTACTACAACAAGAAAAGCAGAAAAGATAAATTACTTTCATATCAATAAGAACCTTTCAACACTAGTCCTTCACATGCTACCAGGAAAAGAGATTTGGAGTTTTTAAAGAGAAAAGTGGGAAGTAGATGCTTGATTCTGGAATGTTTCCAGGCATCTTTTTCCATCTTTCATTGCCCCAATTCAGACATGCTATTAAAGTATGATCATGATAATGACTTTCATTCATGTTGCCCTCTGCCACTGACAAAGCACTTAACGTATATTATTTTTAAAAATTCATATAACTAGCTCCTAGAAGGAAATTTGTATCATTTTGCCCAATTCTGTCATTTTACATGTGGAAAAATAATGCTTTGCTAGGTATGTAATTTGTTCAAGATCACACTCCTAATTGTTCATTGAGCTAGAATGGGGACCCGGGTATCCTGACTCCCAGACATTAATTTCTTCTTGCAAATTGTTACGTTGCCAGGACATCATCTTTGATTTGTTATTCTTAATGGTCTCACTGCTTCCCAGGTCTGTTTCTATTTATTGTTATGTCGTGGGAAAACAGCTGAAACACATTTCTTAGTGAGTGAGCTTTTGTGCAAATTGTAGCTTTTAGAAGAATTGGATCCTTGCTGCTTGAGGTTGAATTTGGTAATGCTCTGTTTTGGGTGTCAAGGCATGGTACGTTTAATTAGCATTCACTGTAATAACACTGATCAGTGTGAATTCTGTTGATTAAAATGTGGATGGTAGCATTACTGTACCCTAAGCAGAATCCACCCACATGCTGTTATATTCACTGGACTCCTCTCTTTTGCTCAGTTTTGATTTAGAAAAAAACAAAACAAAAACAAAAACTGCTTTCTGTTTCTTCCTTTGGAATGTTTAATTAATGGTTATTGGACATGCTCAAAGTATCCAGTTAAATGGGTATAAGAGTAAGGTCTTTTACCCCCTGATTGTGTATCAACTCATTTGAGGAATTAATTAAATTTGATTGTAGGCTATTTTGTATAGCATACTATGATGATAAAAAACATACTATTCTAAAACAAAATCTAGATAGAGTTAAGAAACACAGAGAATTATTCCAGGCAGATCAGTAAAAATTCTTATAATTGGACCTTAATCTGTAAAGAGATAAAGCAAAAGAAATACTCTAACTTGAATGAGATGAGTGTCGTATTCTTTGCTTGAAAAATGGTAGTCCTGGAGAACAGAATCTGCTGAGCAAAGAGACCATTTTTAATCAAGAAAAATGCTTTCTCTATAACAAACCTAAGCAAGAAACTCACCTGAATCAGTTCCAGAGATTTTGTATCAAGAAAAGTGAAGGCAAGTAGAATGATTTAGGAACAGATTGGTCACAGAAGCAGTAGGGACATAAACAAAAGAGCAGTGAAGTATATATCCTAGAACCTCCACCCCCCGGTAGTACAAAGGCATCCACCTATTAACTTAATTTTATTTTAAGGTTTATGAAGAGACATAAAGTAGTAATAAGAGTTTTCAGGTGTAGTTGGATAGTCCTCTTGGCTCCTGAGGGGAAGAAAAGCTATATAAAAAATTCTGCTTCTGATAGAATGATAAATATGATATTCTGAAAGATGGGTAAACATAATTTTGATAAATAACTGACTTTGTAAGAAAAAAAAAGTAAAGGAAATCTTCTCCAAACAAACAAAACAAAATCTAAACCCAAAGCAAATAGGGAATTGAAATCAGTGAATTTTGGAATTTGGGCTGCTGTGGGAGCAAATGCTGGTAATGAGGACCCTTGCTTTGGGGATTAAAGGCGTTCTGGTGGTGATTAGACTTACTAAATTCATCAAAAAGTAGCCAAACCTAGATCCTCAAAGGGGCAGAACCCTTCAGAGGAAAGTGGGCTAGCAGGAACTTCACTTGAAACTTGTTTGACACCTTGGTGACTATGGTTTTAGGGAAGGGAAAAGTGCTGTCTTGAGATTTTATATACCTACAGCCCTTGGGCCTCCTCTCATCTGGATCTGAAGTTTGAATTTAAATGATCTGTCTAGTAGAAGAAATTCAAGCCAAGACACTTTTTAAAAGTAAACCTTGTTTGGAGGACTCCCCTTTAGAGCCCAAATCTTTGTTTAAAAACTACTCTCAGCCGAAGACACCATAATTCCCAGAGAGTTTAGCCAAGTAGTGTACGATGAAGAATGACAATAACATTAGGAAGCTGGAGAAGCTAATAAAAATGACAACAAATTTAGGTTTTCAAACACTTAAGATATTGAGATTATGGACAAAATAATATACTTATTAGGAAAGACTGCAAGATGAAAAGGAAAAATGAGTAATCAGTGAAAGATTAATATGTTATGTAGATTTAAAGACAAATGAACATTTAGAAATGAAATTAAAAATTAATAAATTAAAAACTCACAAATTAAATATATTAGATTCTTATTTTTAAATATAATCATTTAATACTATTAATTTTACTTAAGCTTTGCTTTAGCTGAATCCAATAAATTTTGATATTTTATTTTCACTTTAGTTTGTATTTAAACTGCTCTTAACTTCCTTTTTGTCCCACAGTCATTTATAAATATATTAAAGTATTTGGAGGTTGTCCTATTACTGATTTCTAGTTTAATTCTTTTATATACATACAACATACTGTGTATGTTGTATATATTCTTTCAGATTTGTTAAAGAATGAGTATGTGAACATAAGACATATTCTGCTGTTTTAGGATGGAGATGCTGTAAATGCCAGCTGGATCAAATTGGTTGATTGTGTTGTTTAGGTCTTTTATAGCCTTGCTGATTTTCTGTGTACTTACTCTATCAGTATTCGAGTGAGGAGTGCTGAAGTCCCCAGCTAAGTTGTATATTTGTCTATTGTCCCTTTAATTAATCATTTTTTCCTTCATACATTTTGAAGCTCGTTGCATTTGAATGTATATTTAAGTTTTTTATGTCTTCTTATAGAATTTCTTATCATTAATTATGTAATGTTTCTCTTTATTTTGGTATTATTCCTTGTTCCGAAGTCTGCTTTTTCTGAGTTTAATGTTATTCCAGCTTTGTCTCAATTCATGTTGAAATAGTATACCTTTTTCTATATTTTTATTTTTAATCCATGTTTGTTTTTAAATTTAGGATAGATTTTCCTTTACATACTGTATCATATGTATTTGGATGTCATTATTTATCCAGTCTGACAATCTGTCTGTTAAGTTGTAGGTTTAGATAATTTACATTTAACATAATTAGTCAAATGGTTGAATTAATGTACTATAATGGCTTTCTGTGCATTTTCTATTTTTTATATTTTTCTCTCTTCCTTTCTTTTATTTTAACATTTGAGTATTAATGGATCACTCAGTTTTCTTACTTGTACAGTGTGTGTATGAGGATCATTCATTCACCCACATTTACTGAACTTTCGATATATGGCAGACACAGTGATGAACGATGAGGACACAAAGTTGAATAGGACATAGCTGCCACTTCCCAACAAATTGATGGTTTACTATAAAAAGTGATGTGCAAATAATTTTGACATGCAATAAAATATATAAAAGTTTAATATCAGAGAGGGAGACCTGACAGATTCAGAACTTTCACAGAAGGTGGTTTTAAAATATGAATAAGAGCTCATTAAGCAGGTGAGGAGAAAACATTTCAGGCAAAGAGAAGAGCATTTAATATTTTCTAAGTACACATCAAAAACCAGTTGAAGCTCCCAAATGTGAGGGATTGTCATTGTCTTTAAGAAACAATGTATCAAAAGATAATGAAAAATATAATTTGAATTTTTGAAAGCCATCTTGTTACTGTTGCAGATAATAACCTTAGAGAAGTAGTAGTTTTAAATTCATGAATAAGATACAGAGCTAGAATGACAAATCAAGACTGTATAAATTGTAAGAAATTGGATTTGTAAGTCTTCATGATCATAAGCTATGTTAATGAACATTTTCATAAATTACATTGACATCATACAGTTGGTGACCCTATGAGGTCACAAAATATGGCTTTTTAATGCAGCCATTTCTTAAACATAATTGCAGTTGTAATACGTATCCATATAACTTTTGTATTGTAAATTGCTATTTCTTTCCATCACTTATGCAGGCGTCCTCAAACTTTTTAAACAGGGGGCCAATTCACTGTCCCTCAGACTGTTGGAGGGCTGGACTATAGTTTAAAAAAAAAAATTATGAACAAATTCCTATGCACAATGCACATTTCTTATTTTGAAGTAAAAAAACAAAACGGGAACAAATACAATCACACCACTTCATGTGGCCTGTGGGCCGCAGTTTGAGGACCCCTGATGTTAGGGTTAAATAATTGAGGGTAGGATTGGTTGAACAACTTACTCAGATTCAGTATGGCTCTTTTTATCAGATATGTCAAAGACATTTCATAACATTAGCTTTTTGAAAGAATTCCATTTACTATATCTGATTTTTCTCACATGATTAAGTTTCTATTACTACTAGCCTATGGTATAATGGCATTTGGAATGTACTGGGCAAAATTTGCCTTTAGAGGCTAGAATTTAAGAAAAAAGTATAAGGAAAATCAGTTAATGTTCTATAATCGAATGTTTAAACATATCCTGACAGTCTACAGGATCCATTGATAAAATTTAACAGCAGAGGACAATTCATATGATGGTAAAACTTCAAAATAATTTATTAGTGTGAGGAAAAAGAAAATATGATTTCAAAGGAAAGGTAAAGGCAGTGGAAAACATCTAAGGAAGAAATAGATCAATACTTAGATAACGCAATAATCAGGACTTGTAGCCTTTTATCATTAAGGATAGAAATATGCTAGATAATCAGGAAGGTAGCAGGAAGGTGTGCACATGGAGCATGCAGAGGATTTCATGCAGTGTTTTCTTATATTTATCTATATTATTGTATGTCCTCCCTCTCTGAATCTAAGTAGCATAATTTCCATTTATTTCATTTATATATTATGCACATAAAATTGCTTTTTGAAATGCTTAATTAAGATCTAATCCTAACTGAACTAAATGTACCACATTTCTTTGGTTGCACAAAGGCCTCAAGTAGTGTACATTAAAAATAAAATTCTAGGCTGGGAAGAATTAACATTGTTAAAATGTCCATACTGCCCAAAGCAATATATAATTTTAATGCAATACCTATTAAAGCTCCATTGTCATACTTTAAAGATCTTGAAAAAATAATACTTCATTTTATATGGAATCAGAAAAAACCTCGAATAGCT
>CAUYPK010045940.1:0-50858 GCA_963574355.1 Loris lydekkerianus
GTGCCTGAGGCCTAGTGCAACTTCCCGAGCCTGACTAGAAGCAGATCCATCGAGCTACTTCCGCGTAGCAACGACTCAGCAAGGCCTGGCCTGAAACTGCCTCTACCTAGATACAGCCAATGTGGTACCATGCCACTGGCCCAACCCTGTCACTCACCTCTTCCCCTGCCTTCTTTCCCTGCCCCTTCTCCACAATAAAAAAATAAATAAATTCATATCTCCTGAAATGTTAAGTTAAACTATGTGAAAATTTGAAAACCCTAAATAGCCAAATGTTAGTGATTTGCACAGCTCTCCCAATGATTTAAATATGTGTCTTTAACAAATTACTAAATTTTAAAATTCAAATTTCATTATTATATGAGAGTAAAAATGTCTTAGCTTTCCTTTGGCTAGTTACATATTTTTTTTAACTGTATTTAAATCTAAACAAAATAAAATTTTCTGCATAATCATATATAATTATGTTTGACTTATAAGCATACCAAAATCGTACAATAACTGTTTCGGTATAGAAAAAGAAATTAAATTAGTATGTGATAAATTTTTGACAATTTTGTTAAAAATACACCATTTAAAAAGTAGTAAAAACAAAGAGATGCAACTTGGTCCCCTTCACATCAATCCTATTAATAAGGTTATTACCATATTCTATCTTACTTTGTACTCTGTAGACATAAGGCCAATTTATTTAAATATATTAAAATACTAAACAAAAATACAAAAATTACTTCTAAAATATTGATCTCTTTTCAAAGTAGATTAGACAGTTCAGCATCATGAAGCTCAGTACAAAATGAATTTTCTTCTTTCAGGAACGACACTATCATAACGTACTTGCTAAATGCATGCATTTGACATAAGAAAATTATGGTAATGTGACATTCCTACTACATGATGGAATATTCTTTTAGATAGAGAAACATATTAATAACACACATGATAGAGTTCTTTTTGGTTCCTGATATTTAGAACCAAATTTTTCAAAGGTTATTCTTATTTCGTATGTATACAGTAGGTATAAACCACACCCCACTTACACACAAATGCCTCTTTGCCTTTGCCTCCGTAGAGTTTTGAACAAGTCAACAGGTATTCACAATTTTCCAGTTCCTTTTAAAGCAGTCTTTAAATAAAACTAAATAAAACATTTCTTTTAAAATTATATGTACCTTTTGAGATAAACCTATTCTGCATTGTGACAAAAGTATTTGGGTATAAAAAGAAAATTAAAACGCTACTGAAAACATAGCTTCTGCTTCCAATGTACAAAATGACATTTATGTAAATCTGCAGGCACGTTCGTGTATATTCATATGCATTTACACGCATACAGACTTGGCTATGTGTATACGTATATATTTTGTCACTAACATTAAATAGTGTTCTATGGAAGTTATTGTAAGTTTTTGTGTCCCAATACGATCTCTTTGGAATTGTTACATGTATTAATTCTTTGAACCTACTCCCCACAAACACACACACTGGCACACACATGTAGCATTTCGCGTATCATAGCAGGAGTTCAGCATAGCTCTGGAATCTGCAGTGAACAGAACACTGCTACTGCTGCCTTCAAAATATTTTATTATTATTAAATTTGATAAGCCCTTCAAATCTTTTAAATATAGTGCCATTTTTAAAATTGAAATTTTCCATTTTTGAAAGCTGACCTAAAAAATGTATCTCAAAATTCATTGCTTTTGATTCCAGACATAGCTTATCAATCACAAGCATGACACGGTTTTAGGTGCTTGGTAATATCTTCCTAAGGGCATCAACATTGTGATTCAACAACACTATCGTCTTAGTAGATTTGTTTTAGATGGTATTCTTACTTTTTAGAAGAAAGTGCAAAATTACCCTATGTGAATAAGTAATTTTAATAATTATACTTATTTGGAACCACAAAGAGACAGCTAAGGTACAATGACCTCGAGCCCCAACTTGGAGATAGGCTGCCTGGATTTGAATCTTACCTTTCCCAGTTAGTAGATTCATTGGTAAGGTCACTTCCCTTACCAGTACCTCAGTTACCTTGTCTTCTTCCAAACATGAATAAAAACAATCCATAAAACATATTAAGCATGTAAAAATGTCTATAAATCACTTAAAATGTGCCTGGACTAAAATACATAAATTATGAGGGGCTATTACCTTTGCAAAGCCTCTTCAGATGCTGATACAGTTGCTTCTCTTTCTCTTTCTTTTGTCAATCTCTGGATTTTGTTTTTTTTATATTTTACTGCGTTCTATTGTTCTAATTTATAGAATCTTAAAATTTCCACTTGTTGGCTCGGCGCCTGTGGCTCAAGAGGCTAAGGCGCCTGCCATATACACCTGAGCTGGCGAGTTGGAATTCAGCCCGGGCCCGTCAAACAATGACAGCTACAACCAAAAAATAGCTGGGCGTTGTGACAGGCACCTCTGGTCCCAGCTACTTGGGAGGCAGAGGTGGGAGAATCCCTTGAGCCCAGGAGTTGGAGGTTGCTGTGAGCTGTGATGCCACAGCACTCTACCCAGGGTGACAGCTTGAGGCTCTGTCTCAAAAAAAAAAAAAAAGAAAAAAGAAAAGAAAAGAAAAAAAGAAAGAAAATTTGACTGGAATCAATTAGGATTTGTTTGTGTATTTGTTTGTTTTCCAAGTATTATGTCTCCATCAAATGAGCTTCATAGACTGGGCATTACCATAGACATGTTCAACTGTAAAATGTGGCAAGGTGAACTGGAGGTCACATTATCACAATTATATTTTTGCTATCAAAAAATTTATATATATAATATATATAGTGATATATATAATAATATATATAATTAAAGAGGTAAGAAGCTCTCAGCTAGAAAGCTAGGACAATTGAGATTTCTTTTATCCAATTCTTGAGCTTAACAAATCATTAAAGTATTTAATAATGCTTTATGCCAACATTTGATGAAAGCTTGAGATTGGCTTCTGGTTTTTTTTTTTTTTTTTTGATAATTGGATTACTCTTAGAAGAACTTAGAAAAATGCTGCCTTAATAATTGTATTTAATGAATTAACTTGCATTTTGTTGTAGATTCCATATGATTGATTGGCACAATAGAGAATGCAGTCATTCCAAAGCCCAGCAATTTGGTTTCAGCAATAAATAGCTAGGAACATCGTGCAATCAATCTATAAACTGGTCCCAATTTTCATTTAAAAAAATTTGGTAATACAACGGTTTAATAGCACAGCAGCACAAATATTTGTACCTATAGTGGTATAAGGAGGGAACTAGACTAGAAGATCAGGACATCATATCTAGTAATTCGTTCTTTTTCTAGCCAAGGATTTCATTTTTCAAATCTTGGTTTAGTGTCTTCTACAATTAAATGAGGTGATTTGGCCAGGTTAGGACAGCAAACAGGGCCCAATGCCAACTTTAAACATGTGATGGTAACTTCCTGGAGCTCAGTACTGACACTCGTTTTCTGGACTTCATGTCCATCTGGCTACTGGGAAAAGGATATCAGGCATGAATGTGGAGGCAGTATAGCCCACATGTCTTGTTTTAATACTGCGGGATGTATAAATTGTAGGTCTTTAAAAAGTATTAATCTCTCATGGTTTCCATTAGAATAATTCATAATAACTTGTACTGGTACATCTTTCTTTTTTTGAAAATAATTTTAACTAAATAACAATGACATTTAATTGAAATGTATTTTACCTGATAAAAGAATAAGTACAGCATAATTTAGTTTGTCAAATATCAATAATCTTTTTTTACACACACAAAAAAATCCAAACTACCCAATATGACTTGTTTACATTACCTAAAAAAAAGTATTATACTTTCAAAAATATTTGCTTCACAAATAGCCAACTGTTTCCCCCTTAATAACAGAGGAAAAATGAATATGAATACACTGAAAATACTGCTAATCTAGTAGCTTAAGAACAGCACCCAGGCCAGGCTTGGTGCTTCATGCCTGTAATTCCAACACTTTGGGAGGCGGAGGCAGGAGAATCACTCGAGGTCAAGAGTTTATGATCACACTGGACAACATAGTGAGACCCTATCTCTACAAAAACCTAAAACAGTAGCTGTGCATGGTCTTGTGTGCCTATAGTCCCAGCAACTTGGGAGGCTGAGGAGAGGGAATTATTTAAGCCTAAGAGTTGGAGGCCGTAGTGAGTTATGGTCACACCACTGTATTCCAGCCTGGGCAATGGAGCAAGATCAGAACAAAAACCATGTCTTAGTTACTCTTTTGGGTCCTTTCCTGAGGCCTGGCACATAAATGGCATATAATGAACATGAACAAAACTATCCTGTTATGCTTTATCCAGTCAGTATAATATTAAGCTCAAATATTTGTTAAATATTCATTTATTTCAGTTTTATGCAGTGTTACGTACTTCCATTAAAGTTTGATTATTTTTCAATCAGTTCAATGCTCAAAAATTTATTTATGAAATGTCTCAATCTAGTTTCTGGCTGTAGAGTACAGTGGAGTGAACCAGCCTCTAGTTCAATTTGCATCTGATTTTAGTACAAGGTACCAATTGGATTCCCCAGGATGCAGGGTTTGAGATGAAGATTAGTAGGCAAGAGATTTATCAGCAAATGCCCTAGGGATCAACTAACTCTGTGAAAGAGGAAGCAAAGAAGCAGTCCCAGGAGAGAGAAAAGCTGAGATTGATGTGGTCTCAATGGAGGTCTCAACTCATATGGGAAGTTTAGATCAGAGATGAAATTTGAGTTGTCTCAAGTTGGGACTAAGATTCCCAATGTTATTCATCATCCACTAATTCTGTGGGAAGTTCTGTAGAAAGGATGAAACTTGAGTTGTCTCAATTTGGGGCTAAATTTCCCCCCATGTTATTCATTAGATGTGGGTATCTCCAGAAAAGGAAAGTGACCTTAGGCCAATAACTTCTGTTTGGCAGAAGCAGTCTCCATAGGGGGCTGGTAGCTGAGTGCTGTCCTAAGCCACATTTGAAGTAGGTAAGGAAATATGTCTGAAGGAGTGAGGGCATGCATCTCACCATCTACCACAGTGAGTTAATGCCCAGAGCGAGGCCTGACTATGTAATGACCTCTGGCTAATTAAAACAGCAGCTGACCTAGCAATAGTCAATCTCAAACTTAACATAACTATATAACTGCTGTGGTACTCTCCTTAGCAATTGTCTAAGTTCAAGACAGCAGAGTCATAAAGACCATCAAATCTTATGCTATGCAATCATTTCTGAGAATTCTAAAAAAAAGTAACATCAGCCATAATTGGTGTAACATTAATCAATTTGCACGGCTTGGTGCAGAATGTGGCTTGCACCAAGCCACCTTACAAGAGGGTAGGCAGGTATGAACACCAAAATAGAGTCGATGCTGCTATATTCAACTTTGAAAGTTTTGTCTTGGCGATGGGCTATGTCTGCCCAGAGGAGCGAGTTGTCTTATTGCAATCTGCCTGTCATCGGGGCGGCAGCATTTTCTATTTGATATAAAGGTGCCGTGTGTTCTATACAAGGCTTGGTCCTTGTTGCTTATTTTCACTTCCAGAAAAACACTGCAAACACATAAAAGTACCCAGTTTAATTACTTTTTTTTCTCTTTCAGTTGCTAAAAACCACCATGTTGGTAGAAGTGAAAGAATGAACTTCTGTACTATCAGCCTAATAATGGGTTGTGTATTGTCAAGAATCACCATACATAAGTGTAGGTCACATCATAGCTTTTTTATTTGTACCACTACTCAAAATAACTCAAGTAATAACATGATGGTGGAAAATGTATTTTAATAATCAACTTAAGTAGCACTCAAAATTATTATTTTATTTTTAGAACATCTCAAAATGTCTAATGCTAAAATTTATTGAATTAGGAAATTTTATAACAAAAATTTATAGAAAAAATACTGGTATTATTTATATTTATATTAAAAATTAACATTTTTATAAATTCTCTTACAGGTGCTCCCACTGAATCATATTTATTGCCCTAAATTTTTATCTACCTTTCCACTATTTGACATACCTCCAGTTGAATAAACAAATATAATAGTTAGTAAATAATAATGATAACAAAATGTCTCTGGAGTTTTTAAACCTTTCATCTGTGTTCTCATTTGTGTACATATATGAAATTATAATATATACAGAGACGACTCATTTTCTAGCTCTTCAATTCGAATCAAAGAGTATTTAGGTAACAGTGCCACCTATTGTTATAAAAGTAACGTAGCCCCATTTGGCATCATTGCTTAGTATTTGATCCTACACTTAATATTTTTCTGAGTCCTTCTATTTGTTATCCTAAGGTTTTATTTTGATTGTAAAGCAATAGATAATTTCAAGCAATTTAAGTACATCAGTGCTTTTATAAAAACTACATCTAAAAAATATTTATTTGAAGGTTTTAATATGTAATGTATTAAAAAGCAGTATAAAAATAAAATAATTTAGCCTTACATGTTTTTCTGTCTTTGAAAATCAGCAATACAGTAAAATATGGAAGAAATTTATAGTTTCAATTAAATTTTATATCATTATCAAGTGTAAATAATGTTTCACTCATCTGTACCAAATTACACTACATGTGTTAAAAATAGATCACTGGGAAATCAAATTTTCTTTGCTGTGATAAAAATTGTTAATTTATTTTACAAATTGATCACAGCATTAATTTCAATCTACCTGAGAATTCTTACTTAAATTGCAATAATTTGTACATTTTGATTTTATTTTGTAATAAGTGAGGTCCAAATTCACTGTAAGCATAAGTCATAAAAATTAATATCAAATGCCTATTTTCAATACAAATATATGCATTAATATCTTTTTGAATGCAATTAAATTTTAATATGTGTATTAATAAAATGTTAATTTGCTTAACTAATTTTGAAAGCCTCCCAGCTCTTTTAAATATATGCAATTATAGTTTTCAAATTTATATTAATTTTTGTATTGTGATATTTTCCACTTATACTTTATTATATAAAAAAATTGCACTTGGCTTTGTAAAGGATAAAGCTATCTAAAAGTATAAAGGGAAGTTCTTGAATTTTCCAGCAGCAACATTTCCAATGAAGTGAAATAAAAGAAAAGCAGAATTTTCTTTATCTCCTTAAAAGGACTGCAGTATCAAGTGGTAATTATAAAGTCTGGAATTTAAAGATACGTTAGATGAGCAAAAGAACGGTAAATTTTTAATATGTGCTTCTCTCCATCTAGGGATGATATCATAAATCATGAATTTATAAAACCTAATTAGATAGATTACATGGTTTTTGAAATTACAATTACTATAGTTTGTATAGAATCTTTGTAACTTGAACATAAAAATTACCTCAATCTTTCAATTATATCTTTTAAATTTCATATTAAATCACAAGGAATTGTTTTGTTGATTGTATATGTGTCTATGCGAAATAGTAATATCCTTAGATTATCTCAAGTTGTGCTATTTAAATTTGAAGTAAGCTTTATGAATTCCATATAAGTCTGAGTCTGCTGAAATGTGGAATTAGTTTAATATCACTGAGCGAGTGCTTATACAGCTGTGCATATGAAGACATTTAACTTCAGTGAAAATATGGCCAATTACATATCTAGGAGAGCAGGGAATACATTTTTTCCCTAGATTCTTAAATTATTTGTACCATGGGAATAGTGTAATAAAGTATCTTACAGACTAAGAGTTTTTTAATAGCCGTATGCAGTATATCTAGCACAGTTCTTGGCACATAGTACATATTAAATAACTGTTTATAAGAAAGTTAAAAAAATAAATGTTATTAGATATTGGCCTTAGAAAGATCACAAACATTTTTCTTAATTTCCCTCAAGAATGATTACTCTTCCAATTTGATGGAATTGATTATTTTAAACAAAATTGCCTTCAAGTAGAAATTGTTTTTAGAAATATGTTAACTGATCCTATAAGACAATATATATTTTGAGGTAAAGGAAAAGAAATTGGAAGAGATATGACTATTGTTTCAAAAATCCTTATTTTACACAATATAAAAAAAAGACAATAAAAACTGTTAGCAATGTCTTGAAAAGCTTTTAGAAGTTCTTCATTTTTGGAATAATTATTATAGCTCAGCTGAGAAATTAGAAACAAAAAAATAGAAAAAATGAACAAAGGAAACCATAAAAATATTCCAAACTACTCTTTTAATTACCTTAATCTAACTTTGTACTGTGAAGCGGTGGATAAGAGACATTGCTTCTAGAAAACATGTGCTCCTATTCCTGAGAATAAAGAACACTAATGATACCTATCAAAAACAAAAATACATTTTGCTTAACAAAAATCAGCTTATGTTAATGTGTATAGACTGAATTTGATAATTATTAGAATCTGAGTGGCTTGTCTTGTTTTGCACTGTTGGAATTGAAACATGTATTTTCTATAAATATCTTCAAGGTTTTGAATTTAAATTTGGGGGTCAAGGTCCTCTATATGAAATTATGATAAAGGGTATAATTTAATCAAGAATAAGGGTAGGAAGAGGTGCACAATTAGGTCTAATGTTTAATTATGTGGCCTGGCTTCCTGACATAATTTGCTAAGAAAGCAGATGAGGAATGCAAGTTAAAATGTAAAGCTAAGATGGTTATACCTTAACAGCTAACATCATCATTGCTTTTATGTCTTGGCTTTCCTAGATCATTGCTTTAAATGAGCATCACAAAACCAGCGAAGCTTTCGTCTTCACATTACCTTTCTCCTTATAATCATTTTCAATTTATTTTTTCTTGCATGTCATCATTTTAATGTAAATCTTTCTTTTTCTTTTCAATAAAATGAAATGATTAAGTAATTCTGCCTTTTGCATGATTAAAGATGACGGATAAGCTGGGGTGGATAAAAATCAAGGCTCCTCACAGAATCTGTGGCACATCTCATGTCAGAATCCTTCTAACTTGCTCACTGTTGATGACAGGAAAAATTAGCATGTCTGTGGATAGTCCAGGAAGCATCAGAAGATAAGGAAACCATATCATTTTTCTCTACCAAAATTTAAATCGCTTTCATTTTTTTGCTATAATTAATCTCAGGTACAAAGAGTAGAAACTGAATTTATGAAAATCCTAACCACGATGTAGGTCATATAAAAATAAAAAGTCTGTCGTTATTTAATAATTGTTTTGTAAGTACACAGGTATAAACAAATATAGGATAGAGAGAAAACATTAACACAGGACATTTACAGAATCATCGATGTTACAAAATATTGATTCCTATAATAGCACTACTTTGATAATTAAAAACACGGATAAAATTAATGATTTTTACCACTTTACTTTTCGCGATGCTTTCACCTTTCATTTTTTCATTAGTATGCTTAGACATATCAATCAAAAAAAAAAAAAACTATTACAAAAGAGGATCTATAGATCGCTTGTGTTTCTAAATATAGCAACTGAAATGATGCTAAGAATTGGGCTTTTGGCCGAGTACTAAATACTATCTTGTGATTGATTTGCAGTTTTAACAATTTAATGTTAAAGGCTTGTTTTTTAATTTTAACATTTTTAAGGATTCCCTCACGGCTTCCTCCATCCGTCTTACTTTTATAAAATGAAAACCATTCATTTCCAAGCAGAGGCCTGTGGTAACAGCAAAATATCCCCTGCATGAGCTTTGCCAACTAGGATCACACAACATTTCCTGCCCTAAGTTTTGTAGATGTCTGTATCAGGGCAGCTCTGTGTGTTTCTTTTTGACAGAAGAATTGCCATACTTTGAACCTTTCTCTTTTTCTTTCTTTTTTTTTTTTTTTTTCTTTTGCTATGTTCTGGATGGCAAAATTTGGGCCAGAGAATGCTAATTTCTAACCTAACACCATGACAGCAATCACAGCCGTCACAAGGACGGAATAAAGAGAGCAATCTAACATCCAGGGAGATGAGTTTCTCATCAGTGGCTGGCAGACTGCCGTGAAGGCTTATAGTAATCCCATTGGACAGCCCCGGCTGATGAAGCCTGGGAACAGGCAGCCACAATGTAAGGAGTTCACAATTGTGAGCATTTGTCCATAATTTAAAGCTATACAAGAAGTAGAGAGGATTCATCTGAACAACACGCCATAATTCTACCAGAGTAACATTTACGTACTTTTTAACCCATTCACTCCTTCTTTCCTTGTACACACTGTTGTCCTTGTTTTATAAAATTCAACGTGCGAACACCTAACACAAGCTTATCTGTTAAGCTGTGAAACCCTGCCATGAGAATAAAAGCTTTGTAGGCGGAAACAGCATCAGTGAGTGACATTTCTAAATCTCAAACTTGTGTCCTAGGATTGTTTTCAAATTTAAAAAAAATAAAAAAAAAAAACTCAAACTTGCTATGTTTTCATAGCTTCCTAGTATGTGGTGTTTTTAATAGGTAAAATTCATTTTTAGCACATCATAACTATGCCTCAGTTTATATTTAGAATTTTTTTTCATTTTCATATGTACTGGTCTGAGCATCTATTACTATAAGCCTCAGATGGCGGAGAAATGTAACAACTCAAGTTTTTACAATTTCACCCTCACACAGAGCCCAGTGTCTGTCTTCTCTGGTCTTGTACAGAAATATTATAGACCTTTGCAACATATGTCTCATTTCCCACTCTTATTGCTTCAGAAATTGGACATCATTTCAAAAAACCCAATGTTTTGTTATATCAAAAATACAGAATGATAGTTATTATATGCACAAAACACTTCTCCTTTTAAGAACGCTAAAGGTTAAATTATCTGTAGGTTATTTTGAACGGAATACAAACATTTGATTTGAGTTTGTCATTCTAAATTTGCTGATCGAATAATCACAAAACAATTTAGCATGTTCCCCAGTCCTCTGTATTTCCTACACATTGGCAGTTGTATAGAGACTTGGTCCGTCTCAGGACTGATCTTTTTGATAGTGTGTTTGCCATCAAGGGGCACAAAATATAAACTCAGAAATGGAAAGTTAAAGCTGCTTTTTCCTCTTCACACAAAATCTACCTTTCCCCCCCCTCCTTTCTTCACTTCATATTTTCTCTTCAGTATTTTCACAGGAATCAATATTACCGGCAAATGATATTTTTCTTCTTTTCCCAACTGAAACAAATTAAGGGATTTATGTATTATCTCAAATATCTACCCTTTGCCCAGTGTTCAAAGGACATTTATTTTTGTCTCTACAGCACTGATTACCTCTTCTCACCATTGTTTCTTATTCTTATCTTACTCTTTCCATTTAAAAATCACAGAAAAATTCTATGATTACCTAATATTATAAACTTTGACACTTTGGTTTTCAAGTCCGAGTTTCTTTCTGAATAAATTCATTGGAGGATACAATAATTTTACCTGTCTACTAATCCAACCATTTTAATGACAACAAACATCTCATTTGAAATCAAGGTCACTATTTATTATGTGAGAGTAGCAACAAATAGAAAAAAAGTTTACTAATTCTTTTAAAACTTATGTATATATAACTGAGGCAGAGCTTACGTTCTCTACTATCTGTTGTTGTATTATCTAAATATAAGAGTTCAAGGTACACAATACATTGAACCCAGCACAACTGGTATGCTAGGCCTTCCCTCTCTTCTAAGCCAGTGTGCTCTTTCCTGTTGCTGTTCCTAACGTTGTTACACAATGTCTGTGATGCCTGAAAAAAGTTTCTTTTTTAAACCTGCTAGAGAATCCTCAAGAATACCCAAGCAGTACTGACAGATGGCCCTAAAAATGGTGTTTCAAGTCACTCAGCTATTCTAAAAGGAGCGTTTGGGATTCAGACTTAATCTAAAATTTCCAAAACTAATTATATACTAAAGATAATCAATAAATACTTGCACATTATCAAAATTAATCCCAACGCTTTATCTTACTCCACAAGTCACCATCCTCTCTTTCTAATCTTGTTACACTTTTTGTTGTTAAAAAAAAAACAAAAAACAAAAAAAAACTACTGAGTTGGAAGACTACACACACAATAAAGTATAGCTTAGTGAAACATTGTGGACAAACTTGCAACACCAGCATAACTTAGTGAAACATTGTGGACAAACTTGCAACACCAGTGAAGTCAAAAGTAGAACCTCAGAAACTCCTCTGTGCATTCCAGCTAAAGGAGGTCCACTTTCTCTGCATTTTATTTATGGTTTGATCACATAAACAATTAACTATTAGCTTTGAAATTTCTTAACAAAAATTTAATTTGATGTCTTTCAAGTCTTCTAAAAAATATTTAGATTCCCCTGCTCCATCTTTCTTTTCTGTGCAATATTTTAGGAGAAGAACTTACAACTCATAGTCCCTTGAAAAATCTACATTTTATTTGAGTTTGTCAGCCTAAATTTGCTGATTAAATAATCATGAAACAATCTACCAAGCTCCTCAGCCTTCTATATTTCCTACAAATTGGGCAGTTGTGTAGAGATTTCATCGGTCTCGGGACTGATCCTTTTGATGTTGTATTCATCATTAGGGGGCACAAAATATCTTTTCTCTTTTGCTGATGTTGGCAGCTAGAACGTAAAATGCTTAGATCCACTCATTCTCTAGGGATTGCAAAATTATGATATTCTAATTCTATCATTTTATTATCATTTATTCTCTGGAATAATTTTATAAAGAAACTATAGGATAGAGTTTCTCTACAGCTGTCCTCAGAAAGCTCTCGGTCTCTAGAAAAGCCTGGATGTCTCTGGCTCTGACTTCTGACCAAGATAAGAACTTGGTAGGATTTATGATGTTAGGTTTGAAATACCGAACTCCCCTGATGACCCCCAAATTCCAGGGCTGGTTTGTTTACTGATTGTTTTCAACTGGCATAATGGGTTAAGCAGCCTGAGTTATTATATGACCACAGGGTCATAAATGGCCTTCGGGAAACTTTTGCCTAGAGCTTTCTGAAGCCAAGATTTATTGCACAGATCTTGGTGATTCAATCCACAGATGTGTATCTATGTTTGAATGGGAACCATGGAGAGCTTGTACCTGAAAGCTTTGTCTATCCCAACTGTCTCTTTAAACTCTGCTTCTTTTGATGTACCATCCCTTTGACTTAAATAATTGCCTTAAGTAAGTATGCTCTATGGAATCCTATGAGTCTTTTCAAATATCCAAAATATCCAAAATATTGCCAGAGACACCCAACACACAACTACTAGTTTATTATCCTATGGTTTAGTTAACCTAGAAAGGCAGGAAAAATATTTCTTTCTTCTCATTTACCCAATTTTCAAGGAATTGATTCCTTCAGTGAGTAACCAATTATTATGTGTGTGTGTGTGCATACATTTTTTTTTTGTTTGTTTTAAACATATTTAACCAGTTTACATCAACTTCAATATTTACTCTTATTGATATGCAAATTGTCCCACTTTTCTCCATAGTCTTAAATAGAGTCCATACTCTCTATGTGTCAAGGTGTTCTGGGATCATCTATATTTCTTGCCCTGACTTGGCATGTGAGTCAAGATTCTTCAAAGAAGCAGAACCAATTGGATATACATAGATAGATGGATAGATAGACCGATGATGGAGAGATGAGATAGAATCCTTTAGCGGAATTGACCTACACAATAATGGAAGAGGAGATGTCCCCAAATAAACCATCTGCAATCTGGTGAAGCAGAGGAACCAGTAGCATGGCCTAGCCAAGTCCAAAGGCCCCAGAACAAGGGGCGCTGATAATGTAACTTTCAGTCCAAACCAGGGACCTCAAAGCTGGGAGAACTGCTGCGCAAGTGCTGGAGCCCAAAAGCCAGAGAACCAAGACTTCTGCCATCCAAAAGCAGGAAAAGAAGGAATCCTGGGTCTGGCTGAAGAGTGAGAATTTACCCTTCCTCTGCTTTTTTGTTCCCCAATTGATTAGATGGTTTTCTCTTTTCTTGAAGATGGATCATCCTCTCTCAGTACATAAATTCCCATGACAATCTCTTCCAGAATTGTTCTCTCAGGAAAACCCAGAAATAATGTTTTAGCAGCTATCCAGGTATCCCTTAATCTTCTCAAGCTGACATCTAAGCTTGACCATCATGTGTGGTACCAGCCATCACTCCAGAAACAAATCTGGATGCTGGGGGGGGGGGGGTCATGGCTGCTGGGTGACTCAGTCAGTGTCTCTAGGTCTTTCCAGTGAACAGAACTAGTAACTACATAAATAGGTAGATAAAAGTTAAAAATACTTTATTAGGTTATACTTGCATTTTGAATTCAAAGTCAGAATTGTAGGGTGTTTGCTTAACCCCTCATATATCTTCCCCACATTGAATACAGAGGTATTTTAATAAATATTGGAGGAGTTTTATATTAAAATGGAAGGAGATGCAAATTTGGATATAAAGAAACCACAAAAGGTTAGTACAGTAATGCAAAGCTTGCCCCAGGTGAACTGTTACCAACTCAAAGGACAAATAAATAAGATTGTGGACATTGCCAGGTCACCGGAACCTAGAAGGAGAAAGACTGGTATAGAGTTAGTTGTCTTTCCAGTGAACATGAGCATGATGAGGGACAGAGTCTGAAGGAAGCTTGCAGGGATGGAGCAGGGAACTTAGCACTCTAAACCAACTCTTTCCCTCCTTCTCTCCTTCCAGATCTCTGCACTAGATACAACTAAATAGCATCACACAGAGAAGGAGCCCTGCTGCTGTAGTCCACAGAGGAGAGGGGCAGGGGGTGAATCTAGAGATGTAAATAGAAAATGAGCTATAAACCTTGTTCAACTCTCAGAATTACTCTTGTCCTTCCGCCATGTGAAAAGTTCATGTGCCCAAAACAAAGGATGCACAAAATCTTATCAACAGAGTCATGACAACTTGGCCTTATACCCTACCATGCAGGCCTACCTCAGAACAGCTTCTTTCCACACACCAATTTTTTCTTCTTTACTTTCTGCTAGTACTTTGTCCAAATGGGGTGCTTCCCCATGCAGGATGAATTCAAACTTCTTTGCTACGATTTCTGAGTTTTTGTTCTTATTTTCATTGGGTTGAATGGCTTTTTATTAAACAAGACTATTAAAGAAATGAGTACTCAGAGATGCCTCAGTAATGTCTCTAGATTTCCCAAAATTCTTCCTTTCTTCTGTTATATGGCTGAAAAGCAATTTCCTTCCATGTTGGTTGAAATCAGTTACCCTGGTCAGTGCAGTGATTGACCTTCTTGTGTTTCTATTACTTCTTTTTCTTATTTAGGATTCAAATGAAGGGGAGAATTCACAAGAATCTGAGCATTTTCCCTTAAAAAAGCTTTCTTCCTTTGACCACTAGGCTCTCCAAATCTATCAATTCCAAGGTCAAAGGCAAAGGAACTTGGTTGACATAGTCTAGCCAGATCAGCCCCCTGGGGTATGGAGCAGGGTTAAAAAAGAAATGGAAATTTAATCTAAATGTAAAATTAAGACATCTGGTAAAGTTCATGTTATATATATATTGCTATATCAAATTTTATACTTACTGTACTTGCCAATAACTTTACTTCGATGACAGCATTTCAATTGCTGAAAGGTATTCCATTACCCAAATATGCCACAAATAATGTACTCAATTAGTTAATATTTTAATCTTATTCTTTTCTATTAATTTTCTGCTATTAAAAAAGCTTTTGTGGAAATCCATGCAACTAATTATTTGCACAACAAGTTTGTAAATTTGCAGAAATAAAATATTCCAAACAGCATGCACATATTTAGTACTTTTAGTATATTTTGTAAAAATTGGTCTTTAGAAATATGGTGCCACCTCACACTTCCTTCAACAACATTTTTTTCACATTCTTGCCAATACTATGATCACAAGTAAATCTTGATTAAAACGTGGCCTCAAGGAATCAGGCATCAAAACTTGACTCCAGTACTTATTAGATAAATCACTCAAAGGAAGTTATTTACCCTATCTTAGCTTCATTGTTCTATAAATAAGGGCAGTAGTTATGTTGTCTACTATAGGTTTTTGTGGAAAGATTAAGTAAGATACTGAATGTTTAAAACAGTGTCTGTCATATAGAAAGCAGTCAATAAATGTCAAGTTAATAACAGTGGGTATTATAACCTTAAAAATATGTATTTTTCAATTCAATAAGTATAGAAGTTATTTATTATTGTTTTTACTTGAACTTCTTTAATAATCAACTTGATTTTTTTCACTTCCTTAATGATGATTTAGGTTTGTGCTTTGTACATATTATTTTTATTTTAGTGGTGTTTATTTTGATTATTAAGGAAGACATCTCTACTTAGAGGGAGTTTTTTATATTATATTAGAGGGAATTATGTATATTTTGAGTTACTCTCAGGCTATCATTTGGATTTGAATTTTATTTATGATGATTTTAATATATAAACCCTTTGTGGTATATTGGTTCTATCTTTTCATTTAATGGTTTCTGCCTTTGTTATCATACTTTGAAAGACCTTCTACAACTGAAAATTATATAATTTTCATATTCTTCTAGAACAGTGGTTTTCAACCTTCCTAATGCCCCGACCTTTTAATATAGTTCCTGTGGTCACGACCCACAGATTGGGAACCGCTGTTTCAGAACTTTTATAATTTTGGTTTTTGCACCTATATCTTTAATATATTTGCAGTTAGTTTAGATTTAAATTGTAAAATAGATGATCTAAACATCATTTTCTCAAAATTGCATCCTTGCTATATATGAAATTGTTCATGTAAGTAAAAGTATAATTTATGCATCCACACCAATGCTTAGCCACCCTAAAAAGCAATTTTGGAACTCTTTTTCTGGAACCACCATCAGAGCTGTTATTACACAAGGTCTGACAATTAAGTTTGTGAACTGGCCACTATGTGCTTACACTGGCAGTACTGTATAAACCTGGTAAGGTTGCATAAACTTGGTGTATCAGCGTCTCACAGCGGTGCTCACATCGACATGAGGCAGTGTCTTACTAAGTGTTGTTCATTATTGTTGTTGTGTGTTTCTGTGCATGCTATATGACAACAACTCTGATGGTCATTCTATAAGAAGAGTTCCAATATTGCCTTGAAGGTGAAGTAGGTGCTAGCATCAGTGCAGAGCTTCCCAAGGGGAGTACAAAGGTGGCCACAGTGTTATTCAGCTATGAGGTATGTAGCGCTGTTTCTAAATTGAGTTCACAAACTTGTCAGACCTCATATAATAGCTTTCTAATCATATATATGAATATATAATAAGGAAAGAATTCCTTTATAATTCTCATTTTTTCTTCTTTTTTATTTCAGATTAATGTGAGAGTATAAACAATTTAGTCACAATGTTTGCATTTTTTAGGTAGAGTTCCTACTGTAGTTATGTCCTGCATCCAAAATGTGTGCCATATACCCTTACATTGTACCCATTAACTGGGAGCACACTATTCCCCCTCCTTCCTTCTCTCTCCCCACTCCTCCCATATTCTCATTTTTAATAATATAATTATATTTTGTAAACAGTATACAGTAAAATCTCTGTAAGTTGACCATCCAAGGTATTGTAACAAATTGTCCAATACACAGGAGTGGTCAACATAAGAATAGGCATACTATACTGATATGTACATGGGGTGCATGCCTGGTCTATGAAATCAGGTCACGTGAAGGTGGTTGTCAATGTAAGCAGGTGGTCAACTACTTAAATATAAGTAGGTCATAATCCGTTTGAGGTTGTCAAAATTAATTTCTAGGAATACATCAAATACTTATTAATACATAATATTTTCCATATCTATGGGGTACATCTGAGTATTTGTTACAGGCAGAGAATGATTAAATCAGGGTAATTGGGGTATTTATCATCCTGAGCATTTATCATTCCTCTGTGTTGGGAACAAGTCAAGTTCTCTTTTCTAGCTACTTTTAAATGTACATATTGCAAACTATAGTCACTACCCTCTGCTATTGAGCATTAGAACTCATATGTGGCAAATATTTTAAAGATAATAAATAAAATAGAAACATATTAGCCTTCATCACCTCATTAGGGTAAATACTATTTGTGATACTTGGTTTTCTTTTGATTGTGTATGATATGTGTCTGTGTTTGTGAAATGGGTCACAATTTTAAATATGCCTCATACTGTAGGTCACAATCCAAAAATATTTAAAGCCAGTGCTGTAATGTAAATTTTTCTAAATATTATTAAAGTAATTTTTTTGAGTTTCAATCCCTTCACCACAATTTTTCCATTGGGACTTTTCCTGGCATTATATTAAACATCACCATCTTTACTTTCCATTTAAAAAGGCAATTTTGTCCAGTGTAGTCTGCAGAGTTAATCCATTCCCATGACATTTCTGTATTTTTCAATGTGTTAAAAAATCTAATTTGGAACTAATATGGATTTGTCTTCTGTAATTTTGTGCCTGCATCTCTCTGAATTTTATTCACTACTTGGTAAAATAGCATTTACTGTATTAAATTTACAGCTTCCCTTTGTATCAAGAAACATTCATTCTAGTGGTACAGATGGGAGAGCCATTTCTCATGGCAATAGGTGATATCATACCATGACCTGGACTATTTTTATCCCAAAGTTTAAAAAGCAACTGACATAGCACTAAGATAGACAAATAGAAAGGAAACACTAACATTTTGCCCACATTAAGAAATTGAGGGAAGAAGGGTTTTATATGTCACCTGGTGTTACAGAAATATGTGATAGAAAATAGTGATGACATTATAATTTCTTATAAAGTAAGGTGGTCATTTATAAATTGTCTAATAGTTAAATATGCATACATATATACAGAAGGTGCCAAAATAAGTATATACATTTTAAGAAAGAAAAAACTATACTAAAGTTGTAATACTCAATATACTCTAATAACAAAAATAAATACAAGTCATATTGACCACCTCTTGTAATTGCAAAAGTCAAATGTGACTTGAATATTACAAATTTAATACAGCTTTTTTTTCCTTTCTAAATTGTGTAGACATTTTTTGGCACCCTCTGTATATAAACATCTATGTGTATATAGGTGGTTCATCATTGCCTATAGCACCCTTACCAGCACCAGGCTTCAGAGCAGCATTTAAGATATAGCCAGTAGTTTGCTAAGAGCTCCATGTGAATTATCTTATCTTATTTAAACTCATTTACAACTTTTAAATCTTCATTGTGCAAATGATGAAACTGACCCTTATGAGTTCAGAAACCCATCCAAGGATACAGAGCTACTATGTAGTAGAGACAATGCTGACAGTGCTGACAGTGCTTAAGCAAAAGACACAGAGAATTCTTTTTTTCAGTCCAGAATCCCTTACAGCACGTGACGATTTTGATGGGTAGAGTAGATTCCGTCTCTTTCCCGCCCTGCAGGCCTCACTGGCCAGCACTGGCCCCAGCTCTCTTCATTGGAGACATAATGACTTTTTCTCCTTTTCTTGAATTCATATTTCTCATTTATATAACTTTTTGAGAGATAAATGACTCATCTAATTTAACTTCATATATAGGACAAAGAAAGAAAAGTTGAATGTTTTCATTTTTCACTTTGAGGAAAAAAATAAGCTTTTAGTCAAATGAATTTAAGAAACAGCTTGAATTGCAAGATAATACTGCTCCTATAAGTAATTGCTTATGTGCTTGTCCTATTCAGAGTGGAGGAGCGAAGATTTATGAACATTTTTATTTAAAGTATAATCTTGGATTTATTCCAAATAATTGTCATCCTTGAAATGTTGTCAACCTGGGGTAGCCACAGGGATACCAGAATTAAAGTATTATATCAGCTCACCACATGGTCCGCCCATTGGGCTCAAGTACATTTTTATCCGTCTCTCTTTTATCACTTATTTCCTTACTTCGCATTTATATTTAATCCATTGACTTCCATGATTTCTTTTATACCAGAGAGCATGTAAAACACAGGAGAAAATGAGTAGACATAT
This sequence comes from Loris lydekkerianus, assembly GCA_963574355.1. Taxonomy (NCBI): domain Eukaryota; kingdom Metazoa; phylum Chordata; class Mammalia; order Primates; family Lorisidae; genus Loris; species Loris lydekkerianus. The sequence continues at coordinate 19,850 of CAUYPK010045940.1, forward strand.
TCACTTAGCAGGAGCTTTCTTCTCAGTTCTCTCTCTCTCTTTCTGGCTGAAACTCCATTAAGCAAAATTGCCCCTGGTATTAATCTAAGATGATTAGCTGTGAAGTGGAACACAAAGGCAAGCCTTGGGTGGAGCCATCTGAGGGTGGGAAGATACTTTAGAGCAAAAGGATCAAGAAGAACATGAATTTAAGAGGCAAATTTTCTAATAATAGCAGGAGCAGGAAATAATGTTAGCTACATCTGCAGACCAAATGGGAATCTGGGGAAAAAACATATTTATATATATATATCCTCATACACACACATATATAATCATAGTCAGCAGTATGTATATATATGTAATATACATACACAGGTGTGTGCACACACGCACACACACACACATATAAAGTGTATGTGTATTCAGCAATGTGGAGATTATAGCTAGCCTTGCTTTAGCTGTGGATAAAGCCCACAGAATAATGTCAGTATGTTTCAATTTAGTTTTTTTCTCTTTCTCTCTTTGTTTCCTTTCTTAATCACTCATCTCCTGACCTCTTTTCTCCTACAGCTTCTCACATCTTATTCCTAGAGCATGCCATTAATGTTGTATTGAAGACAGCACTGTTTATCAAGTAAAACCATGCATTCCTCTAAATAATCCATCTTCACTTGCTAATATATTCAGGCATTAGACTAGTTTCGGCAAATACTAACTTATCAGAGATAACTTGTTCCACTTTTGGTTAAATGTTTAAAACCTAGTGTGCTACCTCCCTGGGGAATGGGTAACATCCTATTTCCTATTATGTAGGGAGCCTGGGTTCCTGAGTCACCAGATAGAAAAGCAGCTCCACTAACTGACATCAGACTCCTTGTAAATAATTATTAAGTTTCATATCAAACTGCTAAGATACTGAGATTATTTTGTTCCTATACCATAATCTATTTAATATATTAGCTCTAAAATTAAGTGGCAAGAAACACAGACATACATAAGGGGACGCGGATTTTACTGCTTTTCCTTCTATATTTCTTCAAACACAGTAGAACCCCTGTATGTGAACACCTTGCTATCTTGACCATCTTCATAAGTTGACCGAATTTTCACAGACCAGACATGCACCACATCTACATATCAGTGCCAGAGGCCTAGTTCCTTATGTTGACCACCTCTGTGTGTTGACCAGTTCGTTGCAGTACCTTGGGTGATCAACTTACAGAGGTTCTACTGTAATATCTGTAGAGTTTCAACAGTATGTTAATAATCATGTGAGATATACCATGGGAATGTGAAAATTATAAATAAGTTCCCTGCTCTCAGTAGAAAGGGTCAGCCAAACAAAAAGTAAACAAATACATAAGAATAAGTCAAGTAATTGAGAGACTGGTGAATGTTGTCACCGAAATGTCACTGTTGCATGGGAGGGGTGCCTGTTTAGCCGAATAGTTAAGAAATGCCACTTTGCCTTAAGTTAGGCTATGAATGAAATGAAGGAGCTACCCCAAGCTTCATAGCAAGGTTCTTGGTTGTACATGATTTCACTGTTTTACAGAATGGAATGAAGACTCCGGTGATTGAACATCAAAGCATAGTAAACCTGGGAGAGTGGCTCCATGAAGCCAGAGAGAAACAGGCAGTGTTTTAAAACCATGGTTAAGATTTGCAATTTTATTCTAAATTCTATGAGAAAATAATGGAAAATTTTAAGTAGGAAAAGGTCTTCCTTCCATTTACATTTTGCTCATTCTGGACATGAAGCAGAAAATGAATATATTTTTAATGCAGAATCGACCAGACTCACTAATAAATTAGATCTGTGATGTGAACAAAAATACCAAGAATAACTCTCCTGTGTCTACATTTGTGGGACTGTGTGTGTGGTGTAACTTTTGCTAAAATGGAGAAGGCTGGGAGACAAACTTGCTTTCAGGTGGGATTTGTGACACTGATTGGACATTCAAGTGGAACTATTTAATAGCAAACTAGAAAAATACTAGAACACAGTGGAAAATTTGGAGCAGGTTATAAAGTTTGAAAGTATTTTTATAAAAATTGTATTTAATGGCATAGGATCAAGTCAGATCACTGAGGGAAAGAGCTTAGACAGAGAAGAGTTGTGGTCTGAGGGTAGCATTTTGGGAGAGTCTGGCATTTGGCAATTCAGAGCCTTCATTACCCAATTTCTTATGCCCCCTCAAAGCAAACTGCCCTAAGAAGCTACAGCTTTGTCTGAAAGGGATGATCTATAAGGAGTGATTCTAATGAAAATCGCAGGGATGATGGTAAGCCATTGGGAGAGATGAAGGCAATAACAACACTTAGGAAAAATCTAAAAATCACTCTGTTTAGCTGGGTGCCTACTCTATCTGCAGCCCTAATTTTATAATTATGAAATAGTCACCTAACATGGAAAATCTTTAACAAATGAGAGGACATAGGGCAAGTAAGAGCAAACTACATCCTCTAATATATACTGGAAATACAATCATAAATTTGAAATAAATTATCACCCTGTCACAGATCTTGATTGGGTTTCCATGAATAGCCCACTAGTGAAATGTTCACTTGGCTAGTCAAGGAAGTGATAAGGGGACCACAGAAATGAGTAATTGTTCTGAGAGTGATCTGACCTAGTTTTTTATATAGCTTGGGGACATCACTCAAATTTTCTGTGTGTGTTTTGAAGCAAGTGCTTTGAAATGACCAGCAGCAGAAGTTCCATTTGCCATCTTGTTGGCCTATATTCACCGGCAAACCACCACCATTGCTCAACAGGTAGCACAGGTATAGTTTTTGTCAATAACAAAAGAGACATCAGGGACAAGGGCAGAAGATATCTCAATGAAATAATGAGGGTCAGCTTTTGAAAAACTAATGAATTCCAGAAAACCAGCAACAGCCTTCTTTCTATTGCACAATAAATACTGTATCCAGAGAAATTAGAAGATGTTAAATAAAATGCCTAGGTCACAGTCTCAGTTAGAAATCTCCTGCAGAAACTAAATAAAAAGCAATAGTTGGGGAGGAAAAACATTATTCATTTGATTTTTTTTTTTTTTTTTTTTTTTGGTAATATCCTACGTATAACTATTACATCTCTTATAGATGAACATATGTTGGTATGACTCATCATGAGCTATCTTAGCGCTATAGAATGAGTTCCCTCACCCTGACTGCTGGGAGAAACATGGTTGCTGTATGGTTGCTGTTATGAATAAAAACAAAGAGAGGAGAGTAAAAGCGTATCAAGAAGGCAGTGATCCCCCTCTGGGAATCCCTGGCTCCCGAGCTACAGCAAGCCTCAGATTCATCCAACAGTGAAAGTCCTGGCAGTCATCACCCCTTCACCAAAGCTTCTCCCACCCCAAGCATGAAGAAATGTATGCCTCGTTTACTTAATTATTAAGTTTCTGTGAACTCTACCATGGCCCTTCTCATGTTTCTGTTATGCATCTTCCTCTGACACTCTCTACTCCTGCCTGTTTTTCCAACATGAAGTAAACTGGTTAAGAATTGGGCAATTTAAGTGGAGGCAAGTACATGCTTCTTATTACCAAGTGTGGAATCTCTAAGACCAGCTAATACCTGGGCTTATGCTGATAAATATGGTATACCCAGTGTCTTATCTTGCATATAGACTTAGCTTTTTATTTAATTCTGCCTTCACTCTCATATATCAAGCACCCTTAGGTAATCATTAAATTAACTTACTAATTTATTAAATACCATCGAGCACTTATGATATATCAGGGATCTCTTTATGATATGCTAGGTATAGAATAGTGAGCAAAACAGACATGTTTTTCACCCTCAGACAATGCTTAGCCTAATGTGGAAGCAGGTATTAATATTAAAAATTTACAATGCAATTTGATGACAATTGCAATGTACAAAATGATTCTGGAGCTCATTTTTACTCCCTTCTGATATATCAAATAAATCCTGCCCTATTTTAATCTGGAGAAGACTTCTAGGAAACTAATCCCAGACTATCTCTAAAATTCTTATTCACCCTATGATATGTCATGACCTTGAAATATTCAATCAGTGGCTACTATGTGCACTTTTTCTCCCCATTCATGTAAATCTTGAGTGTATAACCTCAGACACAGTAAAAATATCATAGAATAAGTATTGTCCACTAAATCAGGGCTGGCAAAGTAGTTTCAACTCAAATGACAATCTGTACTTTGTCAAGAAAGATCCTGAAGTCACATTTGAGATCAGCAAAGAAAACAACCCATGAAAACATTTGTGACATGAAAAAAAGGAAGGGGAGGAATCACTTGTGTCACATCACATCCCCTGGGACCAGACTGAGAGCTCCCCTACCAGACGATAGGTTCTCTAAGACCTAGACAGCGTCCTGTTCTACACTTATTTAGGAGTTTAGTAATTATAAACGAGAGAGCAATTTTATATAGTTTCCCTCCACTGAGGATTATCACTAGGAAGAGCCTTTGCAATTAAACTTGATCCCACATTTTCCAAACAAATGAAAGAGGATTTGTTGGTAATTTTCTAAGAAAATGACCTAATCACCATGCTCTCTGATGCTGTGTGATCAAAGTCTCTCTCTCTACTCTAGATGATGTCTTTTACATTAATATTTTGATGCTATTATCTACTAAATTCATACTCCACTCAAAAGATGGCAGTGCCAAATACAAGAAAATGATGTATATCAAATTGGTAAAGAATGACATACATGCAAGAAAAGGGGGATTTTTTTCTTGTACTTCTTTTGTATGTTATTGATGATCCAAATACTTACAGGATAAAAATCCACAGAGGAGAGAGAGATAAAAAAAAAAAAAAAAATGCATTACTACTCTAATAAATCATATGCAACTCATTATAACCCTCCAAAATTCTTACACTTTCTTCTCCAGTAAAAACATTTTATGGGCAGAGTATATGACAGTTGAATTTTTCACCTGGATAAAATGGCAAATTGTTGTAATGTTTGTTCTAATAAGATTTTACTTTGTTTCTTAAGGAAAAGATGTTTTCACAGTTTTCTCTTTCAGGGTCTTTCTCCCCTAGTGCATTGTTTGTTCCAAGCAACTTGTCATTTCACGATGCTTATTTGGCACTTCCCTAAGTGCTTATAAAAAGCCTTTCAAATAATCATTCAACCAGTTTAAAATTTTAGGAGAGAATGTAATTGGTGCTTTTGTGTGGGGTAGTGTGGGCAGCATTAAAAGGGCATTGTTAATGTTCTCTATACCACTTACATTGATTCCTAGTGAAAAAAATGTTGCTTCATTTCTTACCTCTATCTAAACAGCAAATCTATGTAGAAAATCTGATGAAAGCATGCTCTTGAATGATGCATCATCTCTCACTGTGGACACTCTTAAGTAGTGTTGACTTTTACAACACTGATGGTGATATAGGAAAAACCTAATGTTACTAATTGTACTGAAATTTAAAGTATACATGTTCCACCTTCGTATTTGGAAAGTCATTTGAATAGTCTTTGAGGTCAAATACATTGCAAGGAAAAAAAAAATCCTGCCCAACGGCTTATGGAACAAATGCAGATACATGTGGACTGGCATTTGTCTCAGTACATTTTCCTCTCATCTGGTAGAAAAATAGGACACACGCCCTGCTGTGTATCAGGGTCGCACTTCAGCTACTGGGTATCCAGTGGATGGCTTACGAAGTGGCTGATGTGTGAGTGGTGAGTTTTCTGATTTCAACGCTAGCAAAGGTGTTCCAAGAGTGTTGTCTCCTCAGTCGGTATTCTAATGACCTTTCAACACTGAATTGAGACAAAGCAACGGATGCTACTAATAGAATTTGCTGCAGGGAGGCCCATGGTGAATTGCTGACTTTACCATGAACTCTAGCACTATATGACACTAAAACAAAGCAGAAGAAAACAAACGTGAATAGGAAATAAAAAGAAAATGCAATCTAAAAAATATTCAGTGGCTTGTGTAAAACATTAGATAATCTAACATTCAATCATTCTGTTTGTTAAATATGCAACCAGGCTGGCATCGTAGGTTGAATAAGCACAATGGCGACGCACGTGTGTCTCGGCTGCTTCCTGGTACTTAGGACGGTATTATACATTATAATAAACAAAATGCAGGAATGTCACAGTTGGCTACATTCCTATCAATTATGAACTTAATTTTTACACACATTTAATGCTTATCTCATTTCAGACTTTGCTATACTGAGAAATTTTCTTTTAAAGAAAAATGGTTTATACAGTTCACTTCCTGCCATAATCAAGGTCTTTCTAACCTGATATCTGAAGGTTATGCTTCAGTGAATAATTTAGTAGGTTAGTGAAACTCTGGCAGCAAAGAAAGTGCTAATCTTAGATGGAAGCTGTGAGGGATATTAAGAAACAATTGCAAAAAGTGACATATTTAATAGAGAAAGATTACACTGAGCAACATCTATTTAATTTGAATTGAATAAATTTTGCCAGTATTTGATGAGATGCAGACTAGAAATCATGTGAAACTTCATAGTGTCACCGAAGTCTGGGAGTGAGAATAAAGGCCTTAAAAATATTTTATTGTAATTTTGAAGACTTCTCATTCAAGAGAATTTTGCAGAAGCTTGGGAAAAATTCAATGCAGAATTTATTGCCTTGAATTTTAAAATAAAGTCACTAGAAGGTAGTGATTTACTCAAAGATAACGAAGTTTTGGACTTAAAAGGAGAGAGTATCATGTGAGCCCTTGAAATGGGGGATTTCCTTCTGGACACTGACTGAGTGAAGGAAGCTTCCTCCCCTATTTTTCAAGGGAAATTTATTCAATCTAGTTGAGACAGGTCTAAAATTATGAAAAATTGCAAGTGTGAAGAGTGATAGGGGGCGGTTTGTGGCCTGAGTCACTAAATAGATCCTTACCTAAGTCTATCTCTGACATTTATAATTATCTGTTTATAATTATCTGTTCACCTGATGCAATTTTTTTTCAAAAGAAGGCACAAATACTTCTAAGGTTTGACCTAGAACTACTTAATTTAGAAACTTTAAAATGTCAAATTTATTACCAAATTATCTTGAGCAGTATTTGTCAATAAGAAAGATGCTTCGTATAAAATATCACAAGATCCATCCTCCCTACCCAGAAAAGTACGAGTCTACACCAACTAATTTGGAGAGACATATGGACTCTATATTCTTCATGGATAGTCACAATTTAACACATTTAAAAATCTAAAATGTCCAGAAGGAAAACAAATTAAAATTTAGAAATAAATGTTGACCAAAATAACCGCTTCATCTCATATTTTCCCCTATTTGGCTTTCAAAGTCTATCCACGCACACCACACCACATCCCCAACAGATCATATCTTTTATTTTTCAAGATATATTTTTGGAAATTTCTTCTTATATTGCTTTACCTTATTTTACATCATAGTTTATCTAGATCACATCCTTAGATAACTAAATTTTCTTCTTTTTTAAATCCACATAGAGATATACGTTTCGGTCTTTTAAAAGTCCATGGCCCTTTGAAAAGAGAAAGGACAGTGGCCTTGCTGTCTTCACATCCAGGTTTTGCTTCTATGTATCCTGGAGTAATTTCCATAACTTTCCTGAGCGCTAATGTTCTCCTTCAAAACTGACTATAGTAATACGGCATTGCTAAAGTGCTGCGTGTGATGCTTAAATGAGCTACCTTACATAAAAAATTCATAGAACATTACCTATAGGTGGTAGGCTCTTGGTGTGTGGCAAGTTATTATTATGATTATCATTAAAGCAAACTTGAAAATCAAGCCAACTAACCATAGTGTGTTATTAGCATGCATTTATCTATTAGCTATTTATAATAGTCCCACAACAACTTTGAAGTATTTTAATATAGAACACAGGTTTAGCAAACAAGTATACTGGGTTTCTGATCCCTTTCCTTCTTAGCCTTATATAAGAATGAGAGATAAAACCCTGGCTATTTAGTTACTGTGCTAGATGCTGTCTGTCTCCCTACTTGCATCCCACCGACCTTACTGATTCAATGTACTCTTGCTAACTTGCCTTTGCCAGCCAGTGGCATGTGGGCTGTGTGCCTATGGAGATTTTCATGTGGCCGCTTAGCCCATGTGAAGCAACCTGGAAGTCCGGAGGAATCTGTATCAACCCTCAGTATCCTTCAAGGAATTAAGCTTGAGAGTTGAGTATAAATCCCCCAGCTGGGTTGCCCTTAGGTAGAATAATTCTGAAATGAGTGTATTTCTCAGAGTTTCCTTGGGGGATTAAGCTCCCTGCCTACTTCCCTTGTATTGTTCCCTGTATTTTCCAAATAAAGTATCCAAGCTTGAAGTTTTTTTTCTCAAAGTCTTGCTCTAGAAGACTGGTTTCCCCTAGTTTTTCTCAGGGGAAACCAGCCTGAGACACCTGCACCTGCTTTACAGCAGGTGGAAGAACGCTGGTGCACGCTGGGATCAGTCCACAGGTGGATTCATGCTCAACTTCCTCTTAAGTCTAGACTTATAACTGCAACTGTAGGAATGCCACTTGATTGCATTACTTTTTCCTAAAAATCTTCAAGATTTGCCTTTGAGGATTATTATAAAAATATTTTTTAAAAAGAACTGAAAATGGAATCCACATTATATGTAATAGAAGACTAATTGTAATGCGATTGACACTTGTGTCTGAAATCTTCTCATCTCCCTGAGTTTCACTCTGGAGGGCATACAAAGTACTTCTCTAATGTTTTGAAATGTCCAGGGAAGGATATGCATTCTCATTGTCACCTTTGTCTCTGAGATGGTGATTCAATGTACACCTCTTTAACTCACTCAGAATTCCCACTCACACCAATTAGCAGTTAAGTGTAGCTGACTTGTAGTGAACTGGGGAGGCTGGAAAGTAAGAAATAGTTTGTAACCAAGAGAGCCATTGTTCTTCAACAGAGCATCAAGCAACCCATTATCAAAGTACTATCTGGCTTCTGTATTTTCTGCATTATAAACTATCATCTCCACTATAACAGACACTACCCACATCCATCCTCTGAAGCATACTCATGTCCAACCCCTCTTTCTCCTCTCTTTACTCTCTGTCTTTCAGAAATAAATTGGTTCCTTGGTCTCTCTGAATTTCACTACATCCTCTAAAAACAATGCAAAATAATTTCCTCTTGGTTTAAGAAGAATTCTGATGTCACTTCTTTACATATATGTACCATTTAGTTTACATATACTATATACGGTTTATCAAAATAGATAAGTAATAACCAAATTAATGTTTTTTGTATTTACTTAGCCTTATTCATTGTGCCAGAATTAATAAATGTAGTTAAATGGTTGTGTTCAATGCAATTTTATGAGCTAGGTGCATATTGCTTATTTAATTAGCTATAAGCTTAGTTTATCTGTATAAGAAGCAGAATAGCTATACTATCAAAGTTTCAAAGTAATTGTATAAGAAGAGATTACTTTTAAAAATATTGATTCAAAGTAAGGTTGATATTAATAAAAAGCTCTATAAAGAAGTCAATGATATGGATGGTCAACAGACATTACAAGAATTATAAAGATGCTTAAGGTGGGTGGATTTCCTGAGCTCACAGGTTCAAGACCAGCCTGAGTTAGAGCGGGACCTGGTCTCTAAAAATAGCTGTGCATTGTGTGGTCCCAGCTTCTCAGGAGGCTGAGGCTTGAGGTTGCTGTGAGGGCACTCTACCAAGGGCAACAAAGTGAGACCTGTCTTAAAAAAACAATAATAATTATAAAGGTGATGTTTGATTGATTGAATGACACTTTTAAAATATTTCTGTAGCATAATGGTGAAGTATTTAACCACAAAACATCTGAAAGAATGTCACAATTCAGGGATTATTCTATTTTTTTCAAACTTTTATACATTTCTCTCTTTTTTTTTCTTTTTGGTGTTTTTTATTTTTTATTTATTTATTTTATTGCTTGGGATTCAAACAATTCTTTCAGTATACAAAGAATTAGGTTACACTGATTGCTTTTTTAGATAAAGTCCCTCTTATAATGGTGTCCCGCCCTCAAGAGGTGTGACATGCACCGTGACCCCCTATCCTGCCTTCTCCCCCCTCCCTACTAGCTCATTTCCCACTCCACCCTTGTATCAGCTCATCTGCTGTCTTCAAATTAGAATAGAGTACACTAGATTCTTGCTGCTCCATTCTTGTGATGCTTTACTAAAAAGAATGTGTTCCACTTCCATCTGGCTTAATACAAAAGATGTAAAGTCTCCATCTTTTTTAGTGGCTGAATAATAGTATTCCATGGTGTACATATAGCATAGCTTGTTAATCCATTCCTGGATTGGTGGGCATTTAGGTTATTTCCACATTTTGGTGGTTGTAAATTGAGCTGCAATAATCAGTCTAGTGCAAATGTCCTTATAAAAGGATATATTACTACCAGTTGGACTGTTAAGTTTCTTTTATCAGGTCTGTTATACTAATTCCAATTAGTTGTGACCCTCCATTTCATCAGCTGCCCTACATATTACCTAATATACAATTGCACACACATGGATAGATAGATAAACTTCAATGCTCTTTCATTATATTTTCTTCAATATTTCCCCTTTTAAAATGCTATCCTTTATGCTCTTCTAAAATCTGTCAGCTTCTATAGTATCCTATGGATTTGAAACAAAGAGAATAAATCCTAGGCTAAGTATTACCTCAAAGAGGTTTTTTTTTTTTTGCTTTATCCCTAATTTTTAAATTTGATAATCCTATTTCCTATCCCCCAAATTTTAGAAATCATGACTAAAAATATTATTTAACATTTTGAGGATAATTTTAGTTATATTTAAATTGGTTCCCAAAATTTGTGAGATGAAAGCATGAAGGTCACAGCCACTACAGCTTCCTTTTTGAGATGGGCTCTCCTATGTTGCCCAAGCTGGACTGGGACCCTGGGCTTAAGAGATCCTCCCTCCTCAGTCTCTAAGTGGCTGCAACTATAGGCAGGCATCACTGTGCCTGGCTTCCTAATAACCCTTCTGAATGCCTCTGAATGTTAGCAGAGTTATTCATTCATTCAAAAAACAAAATTCAATATTATACGATGATTAACAGAGATAAAAACAAAATGACTTTTGCTGAAGAACAAAATTAAATTTTGCTTTTTGCCCCTCTTTGGAGTGAATAAAGAAAATGTCTACTTATATACTAAATACATAAATATTTATTTCATATTGACTCCCTAGGCCACTGCTCAGTGTCACACTTTGCCATTAGTGCAACTTTTTTCTAAGAAAATACTAAAATAATCAAGCAAAAACTCTATCTCTGTTTTTTTACTTTGCCTTGAACAGTACCTTGTACACAACAATTCTCTTTCCAAAATATTGCCCCTATATTATCTTACTTTATATTTACAATAAGCAAACTGAATTGGGTAAGTTATATCACTGAACTCAATTTATCAATGAGTTAGTAGATAGATGAGAAGGAGCTTATACTCATTAAGAATGGCAAACGCACTTATTTCTAATCTCTATCCCAGTTCCTCCCACCTTGGTTACACATTCCATTTCCTAGAGGCCTACGTACAAGTCTTTCTACATAGAACTAGTAGAAAGCATATAGGTCTCCACCATTCAGCAACTTTAAAACAATCTGCATTGATCAGAGCCCATACAATGAGAACCCTACCTAGAACTAATTACATCATTCAGTTCACAAATTTCCCCCAATAACTAGCATTGATACAAACACAAAAGAATGACCCATCAGCTTTTGTCCAAAATATGTGATTCAGTAGCTCTACCTTGACGCCTCATAGAAAAGACATTTATCTTCTAAGATACCAGCCTTTCCACTTCTGCCCTAAATCCTATAATTTTCACTTACCTTCTATTTCATTTCCTCTCCATTCATCCATCTCCCCACTTCTGCCTTCAAGCATAGCCAGGACATTTACTATGAAAAGAAAAACAAAACACAAAACTAAAATTCAACATTGTAGCTTCCAACTGAATGTATTTTGTTTTTCCTTTTATCGGGTTTTTAAAATATAACTTTTCATAATCTGTTCCTGTTTTGTATATGCTATAAATACTTGAATGTATCCAAAATTGGAAATGGAGTAAACGGATTCCATGAGAAATACCTCTTACTCTCAAGCTTTCACCAGCAACCCAGCTTTCTTTCACAGACACAATTGCTTTTATCACTGTGTGTTCTTCCAGGGATAATTTAAACGTACTTAAGCATATCTATTTTTTGCCATATATATTTTTATACAATTGATTATAACTATTCATGTATCCAATGTACTAATTTCTCTACCTGACAATATATCTTGTAGGCAGAATATTCATACATATGAAATGAACTGATTTTGCGTGGTTTCCTTCCTTTGTAGTCTTGTGTGTTTTAATAGCTGTTCAGTAGTGTGAACACCCTATTTTATTTATCTGTTGATGAACACTTAGATGTTTCATATATTTCAATTGTCAATACCAATAGAATGGATGTACGATGCATATGTCATTGCCCATATGAACATATATATGTAGAATAAATTTCTGCACATAAAATTCATTATTGGAAAATAGAACACATCAAACTTCTTTCTAATCTTTAAGCTCAGTGTGTTACTGAAAGATTCTATGCTCCTGTCAAAATGAACAACTCTCTAATCCTCACTATACTCTATTTGCCTGCTTCTCTGCTAACATGCATTTTGTGACTGTCTCTTTAAATGCCCTTCCCACTACATCCACAAACTCAAGTTGCCTTATTTTGGTTAACCAAAATCTCTCTCCTTCATGAAACACTTTCTAGTTATTTATTTTACAAGGACACACCTCTGTTTCTTAACACCTCCAATGCTTCTTGTTACAGTGAACTTTGATGACCCTTACTGGTCTCACCTTTTTAATGTCATTATTTATATTAATTCTTATAATAATTTCTACCTAGGTTCTTAGAGGGCAATCTATACCTTTTCAGTATGTTCGACTGCTCTATAGTCATGCTTAGCACAAGGTTGGCTATTTATTAGACTATTGATAAGTGTTTGTTACATTAATAACAAAAATGAATAAGTAAATTAGCAAATAAAAGAAAATCAAAATTTCACAGAGAACAGCATTTAATTCTATCAAAGAGAGGTATATACACTCCTTCTTTGAGACGTTTCTCTTTGTATTAATATCTACTTGATACTTTTTAATCTTCAAAATCTTGGTTAAATGAGTAAGATTTTAGAGTACTTCACCTGCCAGAAGATTGAGATAAAGTGAAATCCCTTCAAGTTCAGTGTTAGTCACATGTATTTGGCATCCGCAGGAAGATGCTGCTGGGGTTAGGGATTAATTTCTGTGTGGTAGTTGGGGACAAATGCATTTCCGTGGGGATTGTTCCTTGTGTTCATCGCAGCTGGGGATGTTTTGCCATCTTGGCATCCCCTCTACTGTTTTCAGTTTCTAAATTCAACAGAGATTTGGAAAAAAATAACCTGATTTCCGTGTAAAGCAGAATACAACCATTTTAACCCACTCGATGAGAGATGCCCAAATAACAGAACTTCTGTCGTTTGATGATGCTAACCATGTTTACTACCCCATTGTATAGATAACAGACTTTGAAAATATGAAGAGGTACTGTCCTCCTTAATATGGAAGGCTATGAAAACCCTTTTCTTTTCTTTCAATCTGAAGACTGGATCAACTGTGTAATAATTACCATAAATATTGAGATCTGTTAAAATTTCAGATATCTTAACTTAATCCTCATATTGTGTAGGGTAAACATCTATTTAAAATACTGATTATAGGATGCTATGATGTTAGAGAAGGAGTGAACTAGAAATCACCAAAAAAGAGTTTTAGTCTTAAATCTGCCCTTTATGTCACATTGTCCAGGTCCTTTTCTTCTCTGTCCTCCATCTTCTCATTGAATAAATAACGATTTAGACTAAAAAATTTGAAGGTCCATTTAAGTCCTAATGATCTATTTAGGAGTGAAAGCTCTGGAGATAGAAAACCTGCCTTCCAGATATTGTTCCACTATTTCCTGCTAAGTGAGTCTTGGCAAGTTATGTAAGTCTTTGAAACTTCATTGCTTTATTTTTTTGTTTGGGACTAATGATGCCTCCTTTAGACAGATATTGGGGGGGAGTTCAAAGAAAACACAGTACGTGAAAAATATTTGTAAATTTTAAATCACTTCATACAAATAGTGCAATAGTATTGTAATTTATTTCTTAATTATTAATGGACAGAATTCTCATTCACATTGGATAGTAATGTTTAAGCAGATCATGTCATAAAGAAGCCTGGTTTGCCACACATTGGTTTCTATGGCTTAAGCTCTATTTTAAGCATAAGATTTAAGATTTTTAGAATGTGACATTATCTATTTCAGCAACAGCTTTCAATACCTCTAAGAAACAAAAATCTTTATATTTAGAGAAAGGAATAAATGCAAAAATAAAAGAAGTATACCAAATACTATCAGTAATATTTAAAAAGAAATACCAAAAGCAGGAAATGCTTAAACATTACCAGACTCCATCTATTCCTAATAATTATAGAATAATATATAACATTTTACATTTGAGTTTCATAAGTTTTTCTAATGACTATATACCCTAACTTAATTAATACTAAAATCAAGTCCATACTTTTTAAATTTTGCAGGTGAGATTGCAGAACAGGTTAAATAGTTTGCTCACTTAATAAGTCACACATTCATCATTTCAGCTCACACAGCTCAGTTCATAATCAGAGATTACAAATATAAACTACTTAGCTCCTAATAGATGTTGAATACAAAAACATAACTTAACAGTAATAATTACTCTAGATTCAGGTATTTGCAAGCATCACAGAGAGAATATTTAGTATTGAAATGTGTTTATTATTTTTACATTTTAGAATGCAACAAGAAGAGAATGAAAGAGAGACCGACTCCGTGAGATGGAAGATCAGAATATAGTTGAGAAAAGAGTTGAGAAAAATTATTTGAAAGTTCACAATTATTTTTATCCCTAGGAGGTAAATGAAAAGGCCATTCCTGTGAGTTTATCGTTTGTGGGAATACTGAACACCAATGGCAACTACAATGTGGGAGCCAGTAACAGTGACACCTGTAGTCATATCAATATTATAAAGCAATTAGCATTAGCACATAAAAAAATCAAAACTGAAAGCAAAAAGGCATTACTCAGTCATTTTCTTTGATCATTCATGTCTTAAAAAGATCGTCTAAAAGTTGAGGGGGAAAAAAGTGGTAAAGAAATACTTTTCATTAAGCTTTGTACTTGCCCTTTAAAACAGCAGTAGTCAGTTGTTTATTTATGCAAGACAGAAGGTTGACACTATTTGTCCTTTTTAGGATTTATTTTGTTTTGTTATAGAATGCAACAGTTTTATAATCAGATATTTGTCTCTATTCCAAAGAGGGAGTAAATGAAAAGTCTAAAACCATCAAACGTAATTAGTGCAATGATACTACCAACTGGAAGCAACCAGAAATTCTGAGAAAAGTTAATTTGCCTTAGATTCTTTAGGCTTAAAAAGTTTTAGAATCTAAGGATGTTATATCACTAAATTTAACAACATGTATTGGTCAAAAACCCAAATTGGAAAAAATGGTGTTTCACTGAACATAATGCATGTATTTTCCACACACAAAATATTATTTTGTAGTAAAAACAAACAAACAAACAAAAACTCACTGCTAGAAATATGACAAAAGTCACTCTGAACTTTGTCATATGGAATTAAAGGACCATAGACACAGAAAAGCACAGGGGATGGGAGGAGAAAAACATGTCCTCAAAACTCAAAGCCCTAGGGTCACTGTAGTAAATAGGCCTAATGGTTTTGCTTTTACATGTTTGTTTAAAATATGTCTACAATTTGCAAACACATCTTGTTTGAATATTGATCAGGAGATGAGAACTAGTCTTATCAGAAAGATCCCCATTTATTATATTTAGCCTTGAGCATTAGGACTGTGTTTCTTACAGAGAGAGTGAGTGATGTTGTCTGTAAAGTGTTAAATACTATGCTTGTTAACTTTGAACTTCATATTAAACTAGATCTTGAAATTTTGCCACCCCTAGATTTAAGAGTTCTTCTAAGTCCACTGTTTTAAATCTAGTCTGTTCTTAAATATGGAAGAATATCCTTCTGCCTTGCATTGTCTGTGGAGTTAGTCCCCTGTTTTCCAAGATGACACTTGAAACAAGAGTCATAGGAAACATTTTGTCCTCCCGAAAATAAGGAAAGGAGAAATATAATGGTTACATTTCTAGCATTATATAATCAGCAAATACTTTTCCAGAAACAAGCACCCACATGACAGACAGAAATTTAATGAGGAGTTCTCTAAAAAGTGAATACTTCTTTTATTTCTTGCTTTTTACATGTTTATTTATATTATATGTATAGGTGGCATTAATTGCATCATATAAGAATCTAATTTAAACGTATATGTGTATGAATGTGTATGTCTCATAGATAGATAGATGATAGATAGATAGATAGATAAGCAACAGACAACACAGAGAGACAGACAGAGAGAGAGAATAAGATAGACTTCAAAAAGAGAAATAAAATTAAAGGAAGGAAAGAGAATAGAAAGGGGAGGGAAAGGAGAGAGAAGAGACAATTTTATGAAGAGAGCTCTTTCAGGATCTGCAAACCACTTCATTTGCTTTCATATCCTTTGCTTCCTGCAGCTATGGAGCTAAGTGGAACATTCTTACCTGGCTTAGAGAAAAAAAGAAAATCTCTTACTTCTTCCTCTCTAACTGCTCCAATTAAATCCCTGCCAACAACCTGTACTTAGCCTCAAAGCATCTTTACATAATGCTAGGGATTACATTTAGCTATAGTCTGGAATTGAGAACATTCATTCAATTGAATATTCCAACATAGGAAAGAAAATTATGAAAATGCAAACAATTCAATCAATTATCTGTATTTTTGAATGCATAAAAAAAGGAAATGTGAAAATAATACTTAGAAAATATATGGATTGACATGAAAGTATTTATTAAACGCCAATGAAAAGGTATTGCTCAAATTGTAAAAATGAATATTCCTTTCACAGAGCATCATAAAATGTTCAAATTAACCTAAACCTAAGAAAAAATAAAATAATAACTCCACCTAGTGGATACTGATGACAGAGCAGGTATAAGAAGTAAAATGTATCAAATTCCTCCATCTAATAAGAAGCAGCAAAGAAGGTTTGACATAAAGATGTTGGCAATGAACCTAGATTGGTTTATCATGTCTTGAGGGATTCTAGAAAGTGTTAGGGTGCCTCTGTTTCAATCTTTTAATCTAAGATCAGATTGTTCTTTCCCTGGATTTTATAAAAATGGTCTTTGCCCCTCTTTGTAGGGGCAGAGTAGAGAGCCAACTTTACATGTACACATTTGAACTGTACATTGCAGTTGGTCCTAGACAGGAAAACATGAATTTTAAATGGCGTTAGTATTGATTTATTTGGTTAGGATGTATTTGGGTGAATACATTATTTTAAACTTTATTCTAAAAAAATTAAGTGTTTGGTAATTATCGTAGGGCCAAAGAGAATGCCTAATAAAACAAAAATAATAGATAAAAAGAGACCCTTGTATTGTACAAATAACTTGCCTATTAACAATTATTTTGGTCCTTCTGAGGGAAAATCTGGACACTCAGGTAAACTCATTTAATACCAATGGTTAGTTATAGGTTATAGGGCATAATTTAATTTTTTAAAGAAAGCAGTAGTAGTATTTTTTAACCAGCACAAACATTTTTACTCTAAGAGCAAATGAAATTTTTTTTTTTAGAGACAGAGTCTCACTTTATCACCCTCAGTAGAGTGCTGTGGCATCACAGCTCACAGCAACCTCCAGCTCTTGGGTTTAGGCAATTCTTTTGCCTCAGCCTCCCAAGTAGCTGAGACTACAGGCGCCCACCATAGCACCCAGCTATTTTTTTGTTGCTATTTGGCCGGGGCTGGGTTTGAACCCACCACCCTCAGTATATGGAGTCGGTACCCTTCTCACTGAGCCACAGGTGCCACCCCAAATGAAAATTTTTATTTTGGCTTTCTCACTTAAATGTTCAAGGGACTGTTATAAATATTTAAAAGCTATGATTTATTACCAGAAGATCTATAAGCAGTGGACTGAAGTAATCTGCACTATGTAATATATTTAGCACAATAATGTGCATCATGAAGATGTACATATGGGATGTATGTGGAGGGGAGGGTGAAAAATGCACTTCCTAAAGAACCAAAGGACAGATGGCATTAAAATGTTATGATTTCTCCATGCAAGAAAGTACTTTGAAATAAATTATTGCTAGAAAACCAAGATCATGGGTAGTTTTATCAAAAATTGTGGGACTCAAATTAAATATGACCTAAAAATTGTATACTTTTTAAAAAATAGAAAGGAAATAATTTTCAAATGAATGTAAGTCGTGAAATGTAGTAGAGCCTATAGATTCCCTGTGGTAAGCAAGGATGAAGATTTATAATTTATAGACTAGATTCCTACATGTCGAGAAAGTTCTATTACTCTTTGCAAATATTATTCAACAATAAGAAAATTGCACAATCAAAAACTGTAGTTGCATGAAAACAATAAAATAGAATGTCAGCAGAAAAATAAAAGATATCAAATCCCAAAATAGTCTAGCCACTGACGTAAGATTTATTTTGCTTGTGCTTTTAA
Source organism: Loris lydekkerianus (assembly GCA_963574355.1). Taxonomy (NCBI): domain Eukaryota; kingdom Metazoa; phylum Chordata; class Mammalia; order Primates; family Lorisidae; genus Loris; species Loris lydekkerianus. Next base: position 38,511 of record CAUYPK010045940.1, read on the forward strand.
GATTTGTTTGCTTTTATTTCTCCTTTGTTTTTGTTTTTAATTTCTCAGATGCCTACAATATGACATTTTTCTGATCTTTAATTTAGAAATTTTGTGATATTATTTGTTATTTCAGAAATGAGCTTGCCTTGGCTTAATTTTGTATTGATAGTTTCAAATATACTTTAAGTAAATTTTGCTATCCAATTTTATTTTCTTGTAGAAAGCTGAGATGTTAATGTATAGCTCTATTATTCCACATCTTTTTTTTATTATTATTATTATTTCTCACAATCCTACACTGGCCTTGTATTTTGAAAAGGTATCAAGTGATAATTTCAAAATGTTAGCATATCTAATTTCCTGCTACCTAACTTGACCATTTTCAAAATTGGTATTTTTATACAATTTTAATATATTAGTGATTTTTTGAAAAGAACAAAAACTTGTAGACTTTTAGCAAAGATTCCTTTGTTTAAATAGTGTTTCTGGCAAAGTATCTAAAAATCAGAAAATTGAATCATGTACTTTGTAATTTTGAGGCTTGATTCGTAGTATCTGAGAAAGCTGATTTAGTCACATAGTTGCTTTTAATGTGTTATAAGAGCAGTGAAACTCTTTTCTATACCTATACCCCTGAAAAAAATTTAAAATGCTTTCTAGGCCTTTTTTCTCACTTCTTATGAAACTAAATATAGATACTATACATGCTGTTGTCTTTCTACTAGGGATTTAAATTTAAGAAATAATAGATGCCTGTCTAGACAACCCTAAAATTGTTTTAGTTACTGATGTATGGATGACTGATAAATGTCATCTTTTCTGCCTGCGGTGCATTTTGAATCTAGTCTACTGACATTTGTCTATAGCTGACCTGTGTCTGCAATTTAGATTTACATGAAACACTTAAGTTTTACAGCTATAAACCTTTTGGTTTCATTGTTCCTACTCTACATCCAATACAATAAAACAATTAGATCCTCTACCATGTTTCTTCTTCCTCACATGGATGTTTTTAATTAAACCAGCAGGGAAGATTGTAATCAAACGAAAGGCAATAGAATTTACTTCATCTCTTACCTAGTGAAACAATTATTAAATTCCCTAGCTTCATATTTCTCATACCGATAAAATTAAATCTGTAGCTCTGCTAGAACGAAGGGGGAAAAAAAGCAGTCCTGAGTAATCAAAGCCTATAGGTCTTCAGAACAATAATGCAAAATATATAACTCTGTTGTCTGGAAAATTGTTAGCTTACTACTGTAGATTTCATATCAGTTTTCCTCATTTTCACATTATTGGGAAGTGTTCCTATATTTTACACATAATAACAGAGCAGTAGCCCTTAGAAATGTGGTTATAAGACCTAATTAGGTTATTTCTGAACCACAGTTTTATAGAATAATGGTTTACCTTGAGTTGACCCATGCTTCTATTGAAACAAATAGTTTTCCTCGCTTATGCTATATTATAAATGTGAAATTATCAAGAATATGGATATGAAAAAGTGTTTTTCAGGCTGTGTGTCTGTGGGTCCATGTAAGACATCTCATTACCCTGATACACTGTGACATATGACATTCCCACTTTTCACCTTTTACAGTGCTTACAATGCTTGGACACGTTTAATAATTTATATGAGAAACAATCATCCCTACATTTCAAACATGGGGAGAAAACAATTTACATAATTTCTTGCCAATAGAGAAAAAACAACAAAGAATCTGAGCAGCTAGAAAAGTGATAGTTTCAGTAACATGAACGATTCCTGACATCTCTCTCCATGTGATTTAGGTTTGCACCAGAATTATAACTGGCAATAGCCAATGAAGATATACTTCCTATGTGTATATCTCATTTTCAACGCTTTTCTCAAATATGTAAAAATTTGTTTCCATCATTTGACTGTGTGCCATAAAGAGCAAAAAATGTAACATTTGTCACTATCAAATATTTAACTTGTGGTACACATTCTAAGAATGTTAGATTAATTAATGAATATTAAAAGAATAAATAAATATAGTGATAGCTGAAATGTTCATATTATGTTACCAAATCCAGACTCCATCCTCTTTAATACTAAAATATCAAAAAAACTTGCTAACTTTCCACAAGGCTCTATAAAGAAAACTGAAAATCATAAATAAAATTATGCAGCAGATAAAAGTACAAAGATTTTGACAAGAAAGGAAGAAAGCGCTGGATGCCTGGATAAACAATATATTTGAATGAGACAAGAAGAAGAAAAAAACAAAATAAGATGGACATAATTTTATATTTTATTTATGAATTTAGAGCTTTAAACTACATTAATTGAAGGAACATAATAAAAATTAGGCTGCAATCCCAATTTCATGGCTCTTCTTTATGATTTATTTTGTCTGGGTTCAAAAACAAATTCATGTTCTGTGAGGAATGCTAGCTCTAATTTATGGACTGATTTATGTGGACAGATGCAGATGACTTTGTCTGAAACTGGTGTTTGGCCAGGGATACAGGAAATGGAGTTATATTCGTGGTCAATGTAACTCTGTAAATGTGACTAGAGTCAATGCAAATTTTGCAGACAATATAATTAATAAGATGATAATGATTCTTGAAAGCAATTTACAAAGATAAATTTTGTTAACTTGCATTGTTTGGGATATGGGTATGAACAAAGGAAATTAAGACTAGAGTACAGAAAAAATAAAGGAAATCCTCTCAGAAAAAAATGAAATGAATATTCCACAAAGTGGATATAATAATGAAATTTAAAAAATAGAGGAATCCATTATTACCTGTTTTAAAAGGTTTATTGTCTTCTTCATTAATTTCTTTAGTTATTATTTTTTATAAATTTCTCCTTTATTCTCTACTAGCTAGCTAACATAAGTGGAAAGTGAAGAAAGAATTCTACTCTAAACATAACAATAGTAAAGGTCATTAATCAAATAATAAAAATATAATTTATAGAGCACACAATTGAATTTAAAGAAAAGGAAGTAAAATACAGAAGAGTTCAGCTAACTTTTAGAATAAAGTTAAGTTTGATTTTCTACAATTTTCTTTACAAAGTATCTCAAACCAGTCAAAAAGAGCTTTAGAATGTTAAGCTATATGTTTTTCTGAAAGTTTCATATACAATCCAGGATGTCTATATGTTTAGAAGGTGAATGTTGCTCATGTTAATTCAGCCCATCATGTTACAGAAACCTTAATTTAACTTGCAACCAGAATAAATAATTAACAAATTAGTAGATATACATAATTTGTAAATCAAAAGATTAAACTCAATATGTTTATTTGCAAAGTACTGTAGTATGGAGATAAAAAATAATTTGAGCAACATAACAGGACTTTAAGATATCAAGGCTAGAATACAAAGGTACTAGAAATATCTAATAGATAGACGTAAGTTTCACTTTTAATATAATAGAATAAGTTTTAGGGTATTGACCTTCCTGTAGCTATTTATTGTTATAAACTCTGGGGAAAATACCATAAAATAGCTACCTTGGGGTTTCGAAGCATGGGCAAAAGCAGATCTATTTTGGATAAGAACAGAAGATTTGAAATATAAACTGTCAAGAGGTGAATGCCTGTCTCCATGGCTTTGGTCTAAGGGCAGATTGAGGGTGCAGCATTGCACAGTGACTCAAGAATACCTGCTGTCTTTCCAGGTAAGGAAGAAAGACTACACAGAAGAGAAGCCAGAAATAAAAGGAAGAATTTAGGCACACAGAAGAAAGACTACACAGAAGAGAAGCCAGAAATAGAAGGAAGAATTTAGGCAAAAGAGATTCAGGAAAGGGGGAAGCCCCAGCTCACTTTATAAATACTGTCCAAGACCTAACAGACCACTGGATCCAACATGCAAGAAGCATTCTGTGATCAGTCCACAGCTAATGAAAAACCTCAGACTAAACTTGAATCTGATCTGCCACTCAAAGCAAATACTTAATATTCAAAATGAAAATCATACAATCCCAAATTATAATCCCAAATTCAGTATGCCAAGAATTTAGAAACTGATTCATTCATGAGGCAAAGGACAATCAATAGAGGCAACTGTGAGATGACATAGTTGTTTGTGTGAGATAAGAATTTTGAAAAAAGTATTGTAACTATGCTCAGTAAGGCATATGAATATATTATTTTATTATAATTAAACATACGAAATTCTCAGTAGAAAATAGAAAAGGTAACAAGAATTGTGTATTTACTAGTGTTCCCCAAAAAATACACTGAAATCTTAACCCTGTTAGCTCATTTGAAAATAGGGCTTTTGCATATGTGATTAGTTAAGACAAGGTCTGACCAGTTTAAGGTGGATTCAAAGGTGTCCTTATACAAAGAGACTAAGAGATGTAAAATAAAAAATGGGAAGAATGTCACAGGAGGAAGGAGCAGAGATTTGTCTTGCCACAAGTCAAGAAATCTGCAACCATCAGAAGCTAAGAAAGGCAAGGAAGGATCCTTTGCTAGTGCCTTTGGAGGAAATGTGGCATTTCCAACCCCTTCATTTCTGACTTAGAGCTTTTAGACCACATAAAGAATTATTTTCCATTGTTTTAAGTCACCCAATTTGAGGTAATAGGTTACCGCAGCCCTAGGAAATTAATACAAGAACAAAATGGAAAATTTATAACTGTAAAATACAATAATGAAAATTTTAAAATTCACTATGAGGGCTTAATAGCAGAATGGAGGTTACACAGAAAAAGTTAGTAAATTTGAAGACCGATCACTAGAAATTACCCAAACAGAAGACTATACAGAAGAAAAAAATTAAAAAATATATATGTAAAGAAGGAACAGAAACTTATAGACTGTGGAACGTCATCAAAAGGTCACACACACACACACACACACAATTAGAATTCCAAAAAGAGAAGAGAGAATGGTTGAAAATGTCCCAAATTTGGTGAAAGACATAATTACACAAATTTTAAAAGACAAAATATCCATAATGGTATATTTAAAGAGAATGATGAAAAGGAAAAGTGTAAGCGTGGATGTAATATAAAGTATAATATCTGTAAATAATGAAATTTTTAAAAACTAAGAGAATTTCTATCTCCAACAAATGTGTTACAAAAGGTAGCTTTACAGGCTGAAGGAAAATACTTGTGCAATGAAATTCAGGAATAAAGAAAACTCTCTCAATGATTATTTAAAATAAAGCTATACCATCATCTTCTAGGGTTCATAACACATGTAAATATAATACAAAAGGCAACTTCAGCATAAAGTAAACAACTATGACAGGGGGTGGGGAATGAGGGAATACAAATTTACCTGTACATTTGCAAGGCTATTTCATTATACATGAAGTACAATAGTAACACTAAGTAGACTATTAAAAGTGGAGAATGTCACAAAAGAAGAATTCAATTCAGTTCAAGTTGAGGGGAGAAGGAATGAGGGAGGGGAGAGAAGGGAAGAGTGAGTGGAATTGTTGTGTTCCCATTTAATGGGCACGATATAAGGGCATATGGCACAGATCTAGGGTGCAGGACACAACTATAGGAGACACTCTACCTAACAAATGCAAACAAACATTGTAACCTAGTTGTTTGTACCCTCACATTAACCTGAAATTAAAAAAAAAAAAAAGTGGAAGATGTATATTCTAATTCTCAGAGCAATAGCTTTAAATAATATAGCTATATCTTCCCCTCAAATTAATAGACTTTGCAAAAATGAAAATACATAAAAATATAGGAAATAAACTAAGTATGAATTGGTGATTTCTATCTCAGGAGCACCATAATTCTGAGAGAAAAAATATAAATAAATGCACTCTTAGATATATCATAGTAACACCAAAGATGAATGCAACTAGAAAACTCCACCCAATTTTATCACTAGGAATTATGACAATATGAATGAAAACATAATTCTTATAAAAAAAGAATGCCAGAAGACAAATTAGTTAATATTTCAAATGCTAAAGGACTAACTCTTGACCTAGAATTTAATATCCAGCTAAAGAATTATTAATGAAAAATGAGAAAATAAAGACATGTTCTCACAGAGCCTAAAGGATTAGAAATTTTATGACATTGAGTAAATTAAATATTAAAAATGGACTTCCTTGAGAAGGAAATTGAAGTCCTAAGAAAGCTTATTAGTAATTCTAAATAAATAGTGACTACATAAGAAGAAATATCAATAGAAATTAATAGAATTAATAGAAATAGAAAGAAGAAGAATAATTTTTTTAGTGAGGTAAAAAAATAAAACAAAATGGAACTAATTACTTAGATTTTAATAAAATGAAAGCAATGTCATTTTCACAGGTTTGTGTTGTGGAATAATGATATTGATATTGATTTTATGTTTTAATATATGTAGGAGGAAAATTAAAATACAAAAGTAATTAATAAAAGAATCCAGATATGCTAAACATTGTAATAGCTGTAAAAAATATACTACTCTTTAAACAATAACAATCACCACATTGGAGAAAGTACAGAGATAGCATAATTTATATTAGAAGGTTTAATAATATTTTCAATACACACATGACACAAGAACAGAGGGAGAGAAAGAGATAAAGAAAAGACGAGTGCGTATAGCAATATTACCATTGTCCTGAATGCACCTTAAAGAACAAAGTATCATTAGGAACATGAATTATTACATAACAAAATGGTAAAATAAAAAAGAATTGCCATTCTGAGTTTGTATGCATTTAAGAATGAGAGAGGGGGAGAGAGAGAAGGAAGAAAGGAAGGGAGGAATGGAAAAAGAGCAGAAGGAAAGAAGGAAGGAAAGAAGGAAGAAAGAGAGGAAGGAAAGAGGGAAGCTAGCTTGGAATTCTGGAAGTGACAGTTGAATAATAAAGTTGGGGTAATGAAAGTGTGTATGTACACATGCATGTGTGTGTAATAATGATATTGATATTATATTATAATTTAATACATGTAGGAGGAAATGATACTGATATTTATTTTATGATTATGAATAGGCACATATCTTTGTGTTGTGAAATAATAATACTGATATTTATTTTATAATTTAATACATGTAGGAGGAAATTAGAATGCAAAAGTAGCTAATAAAAGAATCCAAATATGTTAAATATCATAATAGCTATAAAAATACGATAAGTACCTGTATCTAGAAAGAAAGAGAGATAGAGAGAAACAGGAACACATACAGAGAATCTAGAACACTTTATTTTAAAAATACATATTCTTTTCTAGTAAATATTGAAAATTAAGAAAATTAAAAATGTATTAGTTTGCCAAGCAAATTTTACAAATACCAAATATTATTCACAAGGGTTTTTTAAGGCCACAGTGATTTAAAATTAGAATTTAGCTTTTTAAGAAAACCTACCCCCCAATTCTGAATTTTTAAAACATATTTGTAACACATAAAAGAATACCACAATGAATACTACAAAATACTTACAACTAAAAAAAAATAATACTATTACTATATATTATTTGTGTGTGTTAATAGCTAAAATTAAAATTTTACAGACCAAAATATGAGTAGTAAAGTCTAACAAAAGATTAGAAGTTAGTAGTCTAAGCAGGGGTTCTCAAACTTTTTAAAAAGGGGGCCAGTTCACTGTCCCTCAGACCATTGGAAGGCTGGACTATAGTTTAAAAAATAAAAACTATGAACACATTTCTATGCACACTGCACATATCTTATTTTGAAGTAAAAAAACAAAACGGAAACAAATACAATCGCACCACTGCATGTGGCCCACAGGCCTTAGTTTGAGGACCCCTGGTAAGCATTGCCTTTTAAATATGAGGAAAAAATGAAATAAGAAAGTAAAAAATAGGTGGTTGGAGCCAGAAAAATCTAGTCATCCACTCAGGGTGAGATGGGAGAGAGGACTCCAGCCACCTGTGTCTGAGGGAACCTACTCAGAAACATCATTCTTGAGGTACCGTGAAACAGAGGAGACTAAAGAGCAAACAAGGCAGTCTGGAGCTGAGAAAGACCAACACAGAAGGCAATATAGCAAAACCACCAAGTGTATTGCCCACCCCCTCACACTACAGCACCACCTGATATTCTTCCTTTTTTTTCCATTTTTCCCACTTTTTTCCTAAGTTTTTTCCTTCTCTGCTGTTGCTATTTTTGTTTGTTTGGTTTGGGTTTTATTTTATTTTTATAGCTTCTAGAAGTCAGGACTGAATACCAGGTGGGGTAGATATCCCCTTGGTTTGGCTACAAGTGGGGTTCGCCCACTGTGGGAAGGACACTTGTAAGGAACAGTCTGCAGGATTCTAGTGCTTGGCCAGCTCTTGCACACCTATTAAACTTGGCAAACCATCCTTAGGGTGAGCTGAACAGGCCCTGAACCACCAGGAAGGCCAGTTTATTGATAGGGGGCATTGTTTGGAAGATCAAGAAATCCCTCCTGAGAAATCCAATGAGAGCTTCAAGATCCCAATTCTGCAGGAAATAAATGCTGGTGAAGTGACCAGGCCCTGATTGAGGGCAAATAAGTCAGGAAGAGAGTATCAGGTCTTGTCTGCAACTAGAGAGTGGCTTCTGGCCCCCATCTAATATAGCAAAACCACCAAGTGTATTGCCCATCCCTCACACTACAGCACCACCTGATATTCTTCCTTTTTTTTCCATTTTTCCCATTTTTTTCCTCAGTTTTTTCCTTCTCTGCTGTTGTTATTTTTGTTTGTTTGGTTTGGGTTTATTTTATTTTTTCCTTCTTATTTCTTTAATACTGAGAGCTCCTCCATCTAAGTTATGGCTTTTTGACTCTTTTTATTGTTTCTTTCTTATTTATCTCCTTTTTTTTTTTCTTTTGGTAGAGATTTTTCTATGTTTCTTGTCAATCTCACATAAATTTCTCATACAACTAAGACATTCCTTTTCTCCTTCATTGTATATGATTGCATTTCAAATTTCTTATTATTTCTTTTTCTTTTCTCAGAGGTGAGGGGGTCACAGAACTGGTATGGCGTGGGTGTTACAGCATTAGTCTGGTTCAATGAAGCCATGAGCTTATGGTCTAGGTTGTCCATCTAGCTTTGGCTTTGGAAAGACAGCACTGGTAGGTTCCCATTGGAACACACTGAGGATTTTTTTCTATATTTGGTGGAGGGTCATGCTTTGCCCAGGCTGCTAAGGATCTCTTGATCTCAAAGGACCCACTCAGCCTGGCCCCCAAAGTCGTGGAGTTGTGGGTGTGGGTCAAAGCACCCTGCCAAACACTACCACGTCTCTTGTTTCTCTCTTTCTATCCTTCTCTCCTTTTCTTCAATTCTTTCCTTTCACTCACCCTTCTTTTTTGTGTGTGCCTTTTTCTTTCCTTTCTTCCTTCTCTCTCTTTACACTTCTCTTCCTTTTCCCCTTATGTCAAAATATCACTTCAATAACAAGGCTCAGAGACAAGGTAAATTAAAACAAAGAAGATAGTGAGAGGGAAATGTAGGGGAAGGAAATGAACAAAAAGAAAACACACATGAACTAATAGAAAAATTCTAGCAACTTGAAAAACTATAACAGAACAAACACACCAGAGAATCATGAGGTAACTAGTGCAGAAGAGTCTGCCAACAAAGAATTAATGTAAATGACAGAAGGGTATTTAAAATATGAATAGCAAAACAATAAAGGGAACTGACAAGAAAGTGAAAAATAATCAAAAGAAAATCCAAAACAGAACCAAAAAATGAATGAAAGATATGAAGAATATAGAAAGGCTATGGTGGCACTTAAGGAAATTTAGGCTCAATCGGGGAACTTAAAGATGCAGTACAAAGTATCAATAACAGATTAGACTATGGAGAAGAAGGAATCTCAGAGATAGAAAATAAACTCTTGAGCCAATCCAGGGAGATAAAAAGACAAAAAAGAAAAGAGAGAAAATAAGAACTGTTTCTCCAAGAATTATAGGACTTTGGAAATCATTCAAACATACAAATTACAGAGATCCCTGAAGGGGAAGAAGAATGTCTGAAACAAAGGGAAGCCACATGGGAGAATAACATAAATGGAAATTACCCAAAGATTCAAAAACACTACTTTAGAGGGATATCAAAACTGGGTCAACTCAATACAAACAGAACATCTCCAAAACACATTGTAATGAACTTGTATAAAGTCAAGACAAAACTGAAAATTCTGCAAGCAGCCAGAAGTAAGCACCAAGTGGCCTACAAGGGCAGATCCATCAATGTGACAGCGGAACTTTTAGTTAAAATTTTCTAAGCCAGAAGAGAATGGTCATCTACCTTTAAGCTTCTTAAACAAAACAATGTTCAACCCAGAATTCTGTATCCTGTAAACCTCAAAATTGGTGGGAAAATCAAATCTTTTAATGATATGAAAACATTGAGGAAATTCTCCACAACAAGACCAGCTCTAGAGGAAAAATTTAGACCTATTATCCACATGGACCATCACAATGGACAACTGGATCACCAACAAAGTAAACTACTAGAAACTAAAGTACAAACCTAGCTTCCACAAAGATGCAAAAGGATAAAACTACCCAAAGGATTTTCACAAAATAAAATTAATAGAACTCCACCACACTTAACAATTTCTCAATTAACTTAAATGGCTTGAATTCTCCATTGAATAGACATGGGCTAGCTAATTGAATAAAAAAGCATAAGCCATTTACATTATATCTACAGGAAACATACTTAATCTTGAAGGAAAAACAAGATTCAGAGTAAAGGGATGGAAAACAATATTTCAGATAAATGGAAAGCAAAAGAAAGAAAGGGTAACAATCTTATTTTCAGATACAAGTGGATTTAAAGCAACTAAAGTTAAAAAAGACAAGATGGTCACTTCATTCTGGTCAAATGAACAATGCACAAGAGGACATTTCAATTCTAAATATTTATGCACCCAATTTAAATGCTCCCAGATTTATGAAACAGATTTAAAATGGTCTGAGTAGGATAATGTCCTATAATACCATAATAACTATGGTTTTGATACCACTCTTACAGAATGGGACAGATCCCCAAAACAGAAATTAAACAAACATATAAGAGACTTAAATATGACCCTGGAATAAGTGGGCTTAATAGACATATACAAAGCACACTATCCCAAAGTAAGGAATATATGTTCATCTCATCAGCCCATGGAACATAGTCCAAAATAGATCATCTCCTAGGACATAAACCAAACCTCAACAAAATTAAAAGAAATGAAATTATACCTTGTATCTTTTTAGGGCATAAAACAACACAGGTGGAATTCAACCCAACAAAAATTTCTATTCCCACACAAAGGCATGGAAATTAAACAACCTTATGCTCAATGACAGTTGAGTCAAAGAAGAGGTAAAGGTTCTGGGAGAACCTGGCACCCAGTGACTTTGGCAAAGAGGGCCCAAGGCTCCAACAATCTCTGGCCAGAAGAAGGGCTCTGCGCAGAGGCAAGGAGGGCTCCAGAGGGCACGCAGTTACCAGAGGCCGGGGCCAGATAAAGGGGCAGGTGTGGAGGCAGGGAGGGTACAGGAGGGAGGAGGTGGCTGCAAGGTTCCCAGAGTTCCTGGTCAGGGCATGAGGAGGCCCAGGGTGAGGCATAGTGGGTCCTGGCACAGCTCCTACCAGGGTCTGGGCGGCCGCAGCTCTTATGGAGGTCCGGGAGAGTGTCAAACGCGGGTCTGGTGCAGCTCTTCCGGAGGTCCAGGAAGGTGCCAATCACAGGTCCTGGCGCAGCTCTTCCGGAGGTCCGTGAGGGTGCAGATGGCGGGTCCCAGGGCAGCTCTTCTGGAGGTGGGAGGGTACCAATTTCAGGACCAGACGTGGCTTTTCCAGAGGTCTGGGAGGTGCCAATCAAGGTCCCGGTACAGCTCTTCTGAAGGTGGGAGAGTGCTGATAACGCGTCCTGGTGCAGCTCTTCCAGAAGTCCAGAAGGGTGCCAATCACAGGTCTAGGTGCAGCTCTTCTGAAGTTCCGGGCAACTACCGATCGCGGGTCCTGGAGCAGCTCTTCCAGAGGTCTAGGAGGGTGCTGATGGTTGGTTGCAGAGCAGCTCTTGCAGAGGTGAAGCATGTGCATGACCCCCCACCCTGTTGCTGGATCCAGGTGTGTCACACTCAGGAGCTGCTTCCAGAACCAGAACTCTCTGGCTGGGGCAGCCACACAGGAGCTACACAGGGTCACTCCCTATAAAAATCCAGCAACAATAGAGGGAACTTGCTGGGCCAGAGGCAATGGCAAAAAATAGTCATGAGGTGAAATTAACAGAAAAACTCTGGCAATATGAATAATAAGAGTAGACCAACTCCCCCAAGGATCAATGGGGCAGACACAGCACAAGATCCCATGCACAAACAAATAGCTGAGATGTCAGAAATCAAATTCAGAATCTGGATAGCAAATTAGATCTAATTAGAATTCCAAGCAGTAACCCAAAAGATAT
>CAUYPK010045941.1:0-11040 GCA_963574355.1 Loris lydekkerianus
ATCTGTCTTTGGCTATAGGGGTCTCAGCCATGAACCTAACAATGAAGAAAGAAAGATTTTCTCCCCTGCATTGAAAATGTAGGCATAGAAAGACAGAAAATTCAATCAGGAGTGATTAAAAGAACTAACATAACCACCAAAAAAAATAAAAATAAAAATAAAAATAAAAAAATAAAAACTAGCAGGAGGCTTTGTTGGACTTGACTGGGCATTATTTGGCAATAGGCTGATCAAGTTGATTTAAGATGTTTTGATCAAGAGAATGAGGCTCTCTCACATAGGATCTCCCATCATCTACTGAACCAGCTTGGTTCTGAAGTGGTAGTTATATGGTAGGGTACAGCCAGACCTCTTTAAGTGTAGACTCCATCAGGCACACTGGCATTCTTCTGGGCAAAGCAGACAACAGGCCTGTTCACATCTACCATGAGATGTACAAAAGCAATTTTACTTTGCAGAGTTTGAGCATGAGGAGAAATGAAGAATTAAGGAAAAGTTTTAAATCTGAGTACACAAAATGATTCTCACCTCATAGCATTATAGAAAAAGTAAAATGAAGGACTCTGGTAAAATACAGATAATTCATGTTCTAGCTATGCTTCACATGTCTTTAACACACAACATTGAATGCATAGCTTTAAGGAACCATTGAGACCAAACCAATCTTGCTTTTAAGAAAACGGTCATTCAAAGACTTACAGTAATGCTATTGACATTTAACCTTCCTAAAATCATAATCAATCCTGAGTAAGAATAGCAGAAACCATCATAATATTGAGAATAAGTGGCCATTGCTTTAGTTCTTCATACTTTTCATATTTATACTAAGGGCTTTATGTCTATCGTCTTATGCTATGTTTAAAATAATCCATGAAGAAGATTTTTTTGTTTGTTCATACACAGAGGCATAGAAGTATTAACAATTTTACGTAGTCAGAAGAGTAGTAAGTAATGGCTATGTCTGTAGATGCCAGCTGACTTTGAAAGCTGTGAAGTCACTGATGATCCTTTTGTGTATTTGATACACTGAGAGATAAAATTTAGACAAATCACCTCATACAGAATAACTGCTTCATAAAATTTAACACCAGTTATCATTTTTATTTATTCACTACAAGAGAATCTAAAATTGAATCCAGTGTTCTAAAATGTAATATGTTTTTACTGAAGAATTTTCAGCTTTGTGTGTGGCCATAACCATATAAATGTCACAATACTTGTAACATAATAACTAGAAATTTCCTCTACCAGGATATTTCCACTTTACTACTTACATTTTTGTCTGTCTAATGTGCCTTAAATGAAGAACCATTTACTATATACTCTTATTTGGGCTGAATAAACCTCAGAAATATGTATAGCATATTAAATGGAAAATATGCTCCTTTAGAATGTATGTAAACCTAAATGGGTTTTTAATATTTCAGAATTCTTACAAATTAAGGGAGTCTGGGAAAAAATTTTCTTTATATAACAGAGTCATCTTGCAAGAAAATAATCGTGAAAATTATTTAATCAATTTGGAGTGTTTGTGTGTTAAATTTGCTCATGGTGGAATACATGATTAAATAGTTCATTTATATTGCTTCATGGTATTAACATATGTTTAGGCATTTTAAGTCCTAAATAATCAAATTTATGTTTTTTAATGATTCGAAGCCTTTTTGTTCTATTCTAAATAAAAAGATCTAAATAAATATATTTTAAATGCCCTATAGCTTTTTAAAAACTACGTTATGCTGACTTTATGTCAGCATTCTTCCTCATTCTTACAGTGGAGATGAAGCTTTATTTTCACACTTGTGATTTTATGTCTTTCATTTCTTCTTAAGTCAATGGATATTCTTTTTTTTTTTTTTTAAACTTAATTTCCATTTTATTATAAAAGAATATCTTGGCATAATGAGAACAAAAGAAGAAAATTTAACAATGAGAAATTAATTACAGAGATTTTTAAAAGCAAGATTCCAAAGGAAGGTGGGAGGGGAAGCCAAGAAGGAAATCACTTAACAAAACCATTTGGCAAAACATGTAAGAGGAAACAGGAAATACTTAAGGCACTGATACAGCAGCAATTATATTCATTTCTCCCATTAACTTTCTAATTGATGCCTCAGGGGTCTTAACTCACATTTCTGCAATATGTCATTCTTGAAAGTTGGTTTACTTACTGTCTTGTGCTTTTTCTTTTAGAATTATCAAACTCATAAATGCTATTAAAACAAAATGTCTAATATACACAAGAAATTGTTTATAGTAAGGATTTGATTGTTTTGAGCATGTATTTCTTGAGTAGTGTTGGGAATCTCATGGACCCCAACCTGGGATGGTTGTCAGCAAAGGAGATGGCACTGGAAAAGTTGAGAGACTTTACACCAATCTTACAGCAATAAAGCCTGGAAGCCAGGAAGCTCATACATTGTTACAGGTGCCAAGCAGCAGCCTGAAAACAATGCAGCAACCTGTCCAGCTTCTCAGGAGTCTTTTTATTGGGTACTGTCAGCGGAGTATATTTGCAAGAATACACAGCAGTCAGTAGTTAGCAGTCAAGGTTAAAAAGGAGAGGGGGGAGATTACAGCCCTCAGGAAGGTTGTGTAAAGCGTAAACAAGGATATAGGGTGATGGAACATCTGAAGCAGCCAGATAATGGGTGCAGTCAGGAGAGAGAGAGCCGGGTTGGGGGAGGAGAGCAAGTCTCAACTCCTCAGGCAGACATCTCAGCTTCTCTAGTCTAAGCTACTTATTGATGGTCTCAGTTGCCTGCACTGCTGATTTCCCCACACAGGAAGAGTCACATGGACGTTTGCCTGACTGGGCACCTGATCCTGACAATGGATAGTCTTTTCTGTTGTCAAAGTACAAACATCTAGGCTTGTTGATAAATTCTCAATAAGAGTAGGCCATGCAAGAAAATTTCACTATCACATCTGGGTTTTCTGATTTAAAATGCCTTCTGTAAGAATGTTGAATTCTAGCATATATTGAAACCTTACATAACAAAGAATAATAAAACAATTTAATGTTTTAATTTTTATTTAGTAGATATAAATGTATAATTATGTCACTTTTCTTTCATTTTCCTATCTTCCCATTAATTATGCAATCTTCTCTGCCTTTCTATTCTGGAAGGCTAATCACTACATAGTGGGTAACCAGGGAAGACTTCCTTGCTGTCCAACTTTCCCTTGGGGTCAGCAAGTAGAAAACTTAGCAGAATAGTAGGAGAAAGGTGGAGCAACACATTGAAGACGTACCCCCTTCTTGTCCTTGTGTTGTCATCATTCTAGCAATGACTGCGGTCTATTGTTTCAGTTGTCAGATAAGCCTCCTTGTCTAGTAACGCCATTCTCTTCCTGTTCTCTTCCAGACTGTGGCTTAGTAATTTCAACTGTGGCCAAATACTTGAGTGTTTCATCATGTCTTTGTCATTCTTTAAACCTACCCAGTCTCTAAATTTTACCTTAATTAAATGCTCCTTTTTATATGTGTGGTAACTCTAATCGACACATAGTTTAAAGCAATTATTTAGATAGTGTTAATGACAAAAAGAAACTCGTAAAAATCATATAATTTTTAGCTTGAATGTTTCCCTGAAATGGAAGGATAAGTGTGATTCATATGCTTTCATTCTTTATTTTTCTATTCTTTAATTTTAAGACTATACTAATTAAGAAAGAAACATAAAATTTTGGGGTGCTTTTACTCATGGAGGAAAAAATAAAAATATTTTTATTTGTTCCTTTACAAATGAGTAGGCATAATTCTTTAGAAAATCAGAAAAGAAATCAGAAATGCCACGGCTATTAGGACAATATAAAGACTTATTTTTATTTGGGTTAACTAGTGTCAAAAGGCTAAGACCTTTTAAAATACAGCAAGTATAATTTAATTCTAAATAGTTAGAGATTTTTCACAGTATTCTCTAGTATGCCCACATAAAATGACAAAATTAAACTACTATTTAAAATTTGTAAGGAATTCAAAGAAAATGTGAACGTTTTGACCTTCAGTAAAGGGAATGGAAAAAGACTGATTGTACAAAGAATAAATTCAAAATAGATTTAGTAAAAAACATAGCATGAAAGGGAATTCAGACAGCCAATTGCTGTTGAACAAAAAAATCAGTCTATTTCTATTTTTTTTTTTTGCCATGAAATAAACCTGTAATGTTGATACTTCAAGCAGAAAAGTATTATTTTTCCAATATAATAATTCTGAAATAATAGAAATGCATTTAGACATATAATGGAAAAAATTCTCAACAGAGCAATATCAAGTTGAATAAAGTTTTCAGTGCCAATGTAAGTAATAGACAGTTAATTAGATATTATTTATTGTAAACTTTATGAAATTCAAATTCTTGACTCTAATACTGTAAAGTATACTTCCTCTTCCATTCTGCTGTACGCGTACATGTTATTTTTACTGAAATTAGAGTACATTGACAATTTAGAGAAGGAATACAGATACTAGTAATATCCTTTTATGGTAAATATAATTAATGTTAGACAACTTAGCAAAGTTAAATATGTTAATATATTCTTAGAAAGGTCCTCCACTGCATAATTACTAATGTACTTGTATTAGTTCATATTAATAATGAAATGTATTATTATAATGTTATGGCACCTTCCACCTAGTCGTTACCTTAGATATATAACACAGTTACTAGTCTCCTTCAGCTCAAAACCCAAGTGTCTGAATACTCTGCTCTGTGCTACTGGGCTAGGATGCTGCCTAACATGGCTTGCTGTGAAGTTATATCAACAGGAGGATGAGGGGGGAAGGAGAGAAAAGCAGAGGGAGAAAAGATTTTATCTTTCTCATCTTGCCTGTTTTCCTGCCAACTGTTCTCCAAAAACATCTCTTCAACTCAGTAGTGGTAGCTTTAGTTTCCAACCAAAACATACTTAAAACATTATTAAGTTAATAAATAAAATATTACCAAACAGAATCTCATACTACAAGAAAATTTTTAACCTTGAGAAAGTAAAATTGATTCACAGTTCAAGGTTGCTTTGCTATTAGTAAATCTATTCTTATTGTCTCCACAGATCTTATTAAGATCTCAAAAATTTTTGTACTGACATCACAATGCGATAATGGTTCATACCCTATGGCTTTTGGGGAAAGGGAGAGAGAGAGAAAAAAAAAAAAGAAAGGAAAAAATGATGGAAGGAAGGAAAGAAGAAAGAAAGGAGAAAGGGAGGGAGGAAGGAAAGGACAGAAGGAAGGAGGGAAGGAGGGAAGGAAGGAGGAAGAAAGGAAGAAAGGAAGTTAGTTGACAAATTAGAATTCTTATCATTCATTGCTCGTGGGAAGGTAAAATGGTGCAACCACTGTGGAAAATGGTATAGTGATTTCTCAAAACTTTAACATATACTTTCATTATAATCCAGCAATTTCATTACTAGGTATTTACTCACAAGAAATAAAAGCAGAGACTTAAAAATAGATGTTTGTATACCCCTGTTTAAGCAGCATTATTTACAATACCCAAAAGGTAAAAGCAACCCAAATATCCATTGATGAATTAATGAATAAACCAGATATGGTATCTACATGCAAATGAATATTATTCAGCCTTCAAAAGGAAAAATATCCTGGCACATGCTACAAAAAAGATGAACCTTAGAGACATTATAATAAGTGAAAATAGTCACAAACTTATAGTATCAATTCCACTTACACAGAAATAGTTAAATTCATATATACAGGAAGTACAGTGGTAGTTGCCAGGGGCTGACAAAAGGGAATAATGGAGCGTTTGTGTATAAAATGGTAAATTTTATGTATGTATATTTTACTACAATATATATCATTGAAAGAGAGTGTGAACACAAGCGTGACACTTTATAATTGTTTCCATGGCTACAGAAGAAAAGACTTGGAGAAAAATTAGTACACGTTTGTTGATAAAAGCACTGAGAGAAGAGGCCGTTTTAACAGAATAAAACATACTCCTAAAGCATGCAGTTGGTTTTAGTTGACACATAGATGACTTTGCTGCTATGATTAGAGACAAAGATGTCTGTTATTTCTATTATTATACAATTAACATTGTACCAGACATATTAGTCAATGAATTAGACAAAAGAAGCCAAGAGAAGTGAAGAATAAGAAAATAATTAATAACACTTCTATTTTTACATGATACAATAGTGCAACTATTATAATGGAGAACAAATCATATATTTAAATAAATAATAAAGTAGAAGATCAGTAATTAACATACAGACATAATTAAGCTGCACATAAACATACAATAAACTGTCAGAAGACAAAATAGCATTACGAGTTTTTATAACAGTAAGTAAGAAAAAGGAAATACTTAGAAATACACCTGATAGAAATAGGCAAAATATTTATGAGGAAGCTATAAAAATACAAAAAAAGACAAAATAATTGACTTGAACAATTTAGAAAGACATCTCTACTTCTTGGATAGTGTACTTTTACATCCTAAAGATATTAGTTCTGCTTAGGGTAATTTATATATTTAATATAATTCTGTTAAAGTATAAATAATTTAGATAACTACTAAAGTTTATATAAAAATCTCTAGAAAATCATAATTATAAATGCCTAGAAAGTAATGTTTTAAAACAATCTACAAGGAGTTAGTAAGATACCAAAAAGAGAACACATTATAAAGTATCTTATTACAATGAAAAGATAGAGTTAATTTTGGGTACTAATAGCAGACATATAATAGAAAACATGAAATTGAAGGAAAACAACTGAAACTATGAAATAAATAAGCAAAAACGTGAAGAGACAATTCAAAAAAAGATAAGAAAAACACAAAGGAAAACTGTAGTGGTGCACACATTTTGACTTCTTACTAAACTATTGAAGCTTGACTAAAAATATAAAGGCCTATTTTGGTGAAGCTGTGGGGAAACAGGCAGTCTCACACGTTGCTTCTGAGACTGTTAGTTGGTATAATCAATGAAGGAAATTTGCCAATATATATGTTTTCCTCTAAACTTGCTATTTTACTTCTAGGAAATTACTCTAACAATGTACATAAAATATTACATTAACTTACATGCAGTGGTTTGTTCATTGGAACATTCTTCATAAAGTATTAAGGAAAAACCCATTCTTCATGCATAGTAAATTGATAGAATAAATCATGCTACTGGCAGAAAATGAATGGATTGTCATTGTAAAAATCATTGACAATAATCTCCATAAACTTTTATGAGGTTATACCCAGAATATAATGCTTATTGAAAACAGTAAAGTTTAAAAAATAAATTCAATCACAGCATATAGCCTAAGTTAAGATTGAAAAAAAAAAAAAAAACCCTATAAACTAATAATGACCTCTATTCTATTTCATGATAGTCTATTCTTTTTTTTTCTCAAAGATATATTTCCAAATTTCTAGAATGGATTTTTTTGGGATGATTTGGAAAGCAAGTTAGTATTTGTGATTTATATGTGTCAGGTTTCTCACTGCTGGAGGAGAAAACTACTCATATGAAAGGTAGAAAAAAATATCTCCTGTAATGCTGAATTGGATTCAGGGATATCAAAATGATTGTACTGTAGACGGAAAGGTAAGTAGGTGAATGGATGAATACATAGAGATAAAAAGAAAAAAAAAATGTGCGTGTGTATGTGTGTGTATATATATATACACATATATACATGTCGCACATATGTGTATGTAAACATGATGGTGACCAATAGCAGTAAGCTCTTCTGGCACCAATATAGTGGTGTGTAAGTAGCATTTTTCTACAGAGATTCTTGGACTATGGCTAATTCTGAAATTAAAAGAGGAAAACTCTAGTACATAAAATATTTTATTGCACCAGACAAATGGAAATTTTTTTTTTAAGTGTACAAAGTCACAGGAGTCAACCTGAAGGCACACATACTGGGCAAATATAGGATAATGAGACCATGAAAATAAACAATGATGATAGTGGACTATTACCTACAGCAAAATATAAATATCCCTGAGTTGATCATGTTATCAAAAAATTAGGAAATAAAATAATAAATATTATTAAAAAGTAAGAGAAATATTTTAAATATGGGGTGGCAAATATAGGTAGATGAAATTACAGTGTTAGAAAAACAATATTTGTTAACCAAAATAGTAATATTTCATTTAGCATTAATGGATGCTAAAAGAAGTTAGTGCAATTTTGTTGAGCAAAAGAATATTTGTTTTTATTTATCCTTCTGAAAATTATTGCTTAATTATAAGGTTAAAAATCATAACATTGCAGTCAAAAGAAAACCTTCAGTTAACATCCTGAGTGGTCAAATGTGACAAGACCAATATTGGATACGGCAGCCACCACATGCTTCCTGCCTGTAAGCACGTAGGAGGGTGTACCGACACTTTGGTGGTACTTTTGCAAAAATGTATAATTTGAACTTCATGATGAGAAAAATATAGACTACTCAAAATATGGAAAGCTACACAATGAATAACCTTATTTTCTTAAAAAGAAAAGGTTATGAAAGACAAAGAAAGAATGAGAAATTGTTTCAGATGAAAGAGAACACATGGCAATAATGTGCGACTATGATCTCTAGACAATGGATGTGACTCACAGTGTGAAGACTAAAGAACATTAATGGGCTTTTTCCATGACTTAGCAATTATGAATTGGGCTGATTTTACAACCACTTTAATCATCTACTACAGTTAACCCTCAAAGAGGATCTTTACAAAGTTTTTCTTTGGGTAGAACTTCTCCAGAGGCATCTTGGAGGAGTAGGAAGAATACTAGATCAACTACCAGGAAATATGGTTTGAGTTCAGCCAATCATCACTTTGCACTCCCATTATGTTACAGGCCCCATGTCTGATGCTGGGAGCACAGTGGGAGGTACAAGGTGCTCCTGGATTCTAGCTCAACCTGGACCTGTTTCTAATGCAGTGACCTCAGGCCAGTCATGCCCCTTCTTGGTGCTCACGTCCCTGGTGAGCAGAATAAGAGGTTGGATTTGCTGCCATGAGCCTTTCCTTAGAACCAGCCTCTATGGGAAAACTGAGAGAGACCTTCCTGGCTTCATGCAAACTTCCCAGTTAGCTCCAGAGTTGTCTATGTGGCTCTTACCTTTAACAAAGTCATAGAAAAACAGCTTTACAAAGCTCAACGAGAAAGAGGTGGCTTGTATGTTTATTTATTTATTGAGACAAGATCTTGCCCTGTTGCTTAGACTGGAGTGCGGTGGCTCAATCATAGCTCACTGCAGCCTCAAATTCCTGGGCTCAAGTGAAGCTCCCGTCTCAGCCTCCCGATAGCTTGGACTACAAGGGTGTACAACCATACCTGACTAGTTTTGTTGTTGGTGGTGTTGTGTGGTTTTTGTTTTTATTTATTTATTTATTGCAGTGACAGGGTCCTGCTATGTTGCTTAGGCTGGTCTTGAAATTCTGGACTCAAAAGATCCTCCTGCCTTGACCTCTGGAAGAGCTAGGATTACAAGTGCGAGCCACCACACCTGGCTGGTTGGTCTGTTTAGAAGATTCTGGTTGGTCTGTTTAGAAGATTCTCAGTAGGACTCCTTTGAATTGCCAGCTTTCCTGGAGCTGCAGGACAAGAACAAGGGTACAAAATGAGAATTCCTGGCCCTTTTTCAGAAACCCAGGGCTAAAAGTCCTACTTGCTTTGTGAACCCCATGTGTTGAAGGACTTGGGATCTGGGTCCCTGGCCCAGCCAACCTGAAAGGGGGAGAGGCCCAGGCCATGCATCTCTCTGCTCACTGGTTCTACACTGATTTATTTTCCTAGGGAGGTCCCCAGAGCAGTTCAGTTGGGGGACTCCAGAAAGCTGCACAGACCCCCAAGGTCCCTGACCTCAAAGACCACCCTGGCACCTCAGATCCTCTGGGCAACCCTGGGCTGGGCCATCTCGGGGAGGGAGTGAAGGGCCCTGGCTCTGGCCACTAGGGCAGGAGGTGAGGGAGGATGGACAAGGAGTGTCCTGGCCTGGAGCCAGGGATGTGGGATTTGCAATTGTCCTGGGGCCTGTAAATACTTAGAGCAGCTTTTTAATGTTGAGGCCACGAGTACTTGAGCCAATGGTGTGCTACACCCCACAGCCAGGTCCTGCCTCCACCACTCACACACACACGTTTACCCCTGCTGCCCACACACTATGCACATCCTTTCAGGAGAGAGAAGTACCTTGCACAGAGGGATTATGCTCTGTGCTACGTATGTGCTGGTTGCTTTTTGTATACAACCTCATTTAATTATGACAACAGCTCTGTAAAGTGGGCCCCATCTTCCCCCACTCTCCTTGGGGAGAGTGTAGTAACATGCTCAAAGATCCACAGCTAATACCAGTTAGTAGCCGAAAAAGGACTGAATCCTATCCTCCTCCCCACTAGCTCAGGCCTGCCCTAAGGCTCTGTCCAATGCTAGATCTTGCCTCACATCATCTCTTTTTGGTATGTAGCAAGGACGTTGGACTTTAAAATGACTAGGCAGGGTGGTGCCTATGGCTGAAGGAGTAGGATGCTGGCCTCCCATATACCAGAGGTGGTGGGTTCAAACCTGGCCCCGGCCAAAAACTGCAACAACAAAAATAAAATAAAATAAAATAAAATAAAATAAAATAAAATAAAATAAAATAAAATAAAATAAAATAAAATAAAATAAAGCATCATAAAGGAAAACAGTGATAAATTCAATGGCTTTAAAAAAACAACAACAACCCTGCATAGCCAAAAATATACACCATAAGCAAAGCCAAAAGACAAGTAACAAGCTAAGGGGAAAATATTGCTAAGGCAAAAGTCTAATCTCTATGATATATAAAGAGTTGGGCAACAGATAAAGACTGGCCTCAAAAAAGAAATATGGCTCAGTGAGTAGGGCGCCCGCCGCATATACCGAGGGTGGCGGGTTCAAACCCGACCCCGGCCGAACTGCAACCAAAAAATAGCCGGGCGTTGTGGCGGGCGCCTGTAGTCCCAGCTGCTCGGGAGGCTGAGGCAGAAGAATCGCAGAAGCCCAAGAGCTGGAGGTTGCTGTGGGTCCTGTGACTTCACGGCACTC